>VDFB02144502.1:68137-120149 GCA_007258455.2 Sequoia sempervirens | reverse complement strand
GCCAGTGCCCCTGGCTTGTACTTGCACTGGGCAAAAACGGAGAAGCTCGAAAACGTGAAAACTCCATTTTAGGCTGATCTTCGGACGACTGCCGCCTGAACTCTGAGAGTCGGATGACTATGCTTGATATCTCGTCGGATAAGCAGACTAGCTGTGAACAAATTGACTGCATCCGGCAACAAAACTGTCGAGATTTACCCCTGCCTTGAAATGGGCGCCCTCAAGCTAGAGGCGCGCTTTTGCCTAAAAAGAGCAAAATTTCCATCTCCTAAAATTTAGGGATTTTTACTTCTGTCGCGAATAACCGGAGCTGTGAGTCTCGGAATGCCTCGCTGAATAGCTCGACGGATAGCCAGACTGATTCTGAAGAGATTGACTGCATGCTTGAGCATTTCAGACAAGATCTTGACCTCCAAAAAACTGGGCGCCCCTGAGCTATACTTGCACTTTGAGCTTTTCTTCTGAGAAATCTCCATGATTTGAGCTCTGAAAACTCTGTCTCGATCATTGAAATGACCGTCTGCAATATGAAATGTCGTCGTGAGATGCTCCTCCATTGTGAAAACCTTCATTTTGAGTCTCTGCTTCAGGTTTTGTTCAATAAAACTGACATTAACTGACAAACTATCGACAAAAACTCCATGCTTGACATTGCCCAAAGCTGTGTTTTACATCAAATTAGCAAGGTTTAGACTTTTAAATGCAAAATTCCTTGATGAAGCAAAAAATTTGGTTTGGGTACAACACATCCCTAACTGTATTGTTGATTTCTGCCTTTGTAGGTAGTAAATGGCCAAGAGCATCCATAGCCCATTGAAAGGGACGAAAATAATCAATAGAAACCCCAATAGATTGTAAGAGTGTAGATACCTTTGGATGCCAACATGTTTTCTTCTTCAATGTACATTACAAGGGATGTGGGGTGACCTCCTGCGAAGAGAAGAGAGACAGACATGCTCTCTCTCTCTCTCTCTCTCTCTCTCCCTCTCTCTAGAGTATGGCTTAATTACCAGGTTCAATGCAGTTGGTAAAAAGTTAGTGAAATATTTAATTTAAAATATGAGTAAAATCATGTAGAGATGTTAAAATTACTAAAAAGATAAAAAAGTAATCTCCACAAGCTGTTAAAGTGTTTACAGTTTAACATAAACATTCAATGAGAAGCTTTTGGAGAGAATTGTGTATGGTAAGAAGAATATCAATGCTTAGGATCTTTTTTGAGATGCACAGTTACAATGAAAATGATGAAAATATTATGGATACAGAGCTCATTATACAGATGTTTCTGTTATAAAGTCTAGGTAGGAATCCCATTACATAATTACAATACAATTAATTCTAATTATATTCCACATTAGGTGAAAATATTAATGATCTATAATAAAAAAGCATGTACAGGAGATTGAGAACTAATTACAATTATTAATTTATAGCTCAATCAAATAAAAAATGACTAATTAAATAAGATCCACTAGGAACTTGTGCCTGGTCCTACTCTTATCTCTTTGATCAATGTGACTGTTCATGTTGATGGGATGCTTAGCAATCTCTATTAGTTTTGTTAGATGTCACTTCATGAATTGGCTCTCCTTAGACAAAACTTTTATGTATCCAATGTAAAAAATATTTTTAGTGGATGAAGAATGATATGTTGATGCTAATTTGATCAATCTGTTGAGTCAAAGATATGTGGAATGCTCACTTAATCTGGGGTTGGTAGATCTCCCTGTTACACTTGTATTTAGTCGACCACATGAAGCCATAGAACTTGCAAAGCATCCAATGAACTTGAAAAAGGATGAAGGTCTATACTGTGGGAAAGCTTGTAAACGTATTGTTCAAAGACAGAGTAGAATGAGGCAAGAGTTCTTAGTGTATAATAATTAATTAATAATATCATAATTGTAATTAATGGTCGTTATCTTGCACATCCTCTTTGATTGTTAACATCATGAACAATATTCACTTATTGTAGATTTTAATTAATGGTATTGATTATACTTTTATCTTGTAATGGATTTCCTATGTGGAATTTGTCACTGAGTTATCTATATAAGGAACTGTGTATCGGTAATCTTTTCATCATTTTCATCCTGATGGTGGATCTTGAAGGAGTTCTGAAATGTCAATTTGTTTCCTACCTTAAACAGTTGTTTCCAGAAGCTTTTCATTTGAAGTTTTCAGAAGCTTTTCATTCAAAGTTTTATGAACTTTGGAAGCTTACAATATTTAATTAATAAAAATATGGAAGCATTTTATATTCCAAAGTTGGTAATGATAGGAACATACTCTTATAAAGCTTCCACTGCTGAGCACAAAATACAATAAAAAATTCTTACCTTGTGTCAACTATTGCACAGCAATTTCTCCATTGTATACCCACCGGAATATCTCATATCTTGCTTTTAACTCCAACAGTATCCCTGCCTGGTATGAAACCTGTAAATTTCCTACCTCCATTGGCTCATTTGGACTGCACATTAGGCAATTCTCCATTGAGGTCAGGAACTTGTTTGCTATTTTCTGGTGGTTCTGCCATTTCTAGGGTTAAGAAAAGCTTCTTTCCTTGTTATTGGTTTTCTTCCCTCAGCTGAAATATGCAAGCTATTTTGATTACTGGCTCAAAGTCAGGGAAATTTAAGCTTACCACTGTGCCCTGAGCTAAAACATAAATTTGGGGTACCCAAAAGAGGCGAGGAAGCATAGTGATCAAGATTTAAGTTTATCATATAGCATCAAAACATTAAGAAACATAAATTTTAATTTGTACTTCTCCACATAAATGTTCAAGCTTAAACATTGAAAAATAACTTTTGAATTTCCATGAATACTATCAATATGCATAAATTTTGTTTATTCATAACTTTGAGCCACCCACTCAAACTGTTCTGAACATTTTTAAAATTCCAAACTTTGAAGACCTTACTGCAAATTTCGCCTACCAACTTTTTGAATAAGGTAATTATGGTGTATGGTTAGGTCCCATTTTGTAGAGTGGCTCCCCTATAAGCTGATATTATTGTGAACTTATGGTGCAGTCATGGTTGGCTAATCCTTAATTGGATCCTCTGTCCATGACTGTTTCAGCTCAAAGTAGATTTTTGAATCCTGAAGAAGAGTGAAGGAAAGTGGTATCAAGCAAGTTTTGAATTGTAAAGTGCCGAGCCAGATCTCACAGAGGAAATTCAAACAGAAGCTAAATATTGCAGAATGACTACAAATCAATAGAATCACGCTAAGGATAGAAACCACAGAATTATCACCGCATAATATACTCAAAATGCTTTATTCATTTACCATAGATTGGAAACTTAGCGCAAACATGAATTACAATAGTTCACTAGCGATTATATGAGAATTTCTGCTCAAATGTTCATACACGATCCCTGGTCTTATTCGCTCGACTTTTCCTGATATCATCATTTCCAGATTTGGGGATTGGATGAAGTCCCGATCTATCCCGTGACTTGGTATGAGATTGCGACTTTGGCTCCCGTGTCAATGATAATGCCAACTTGTGAGAATTGAGTGTCGTGGATCTTTGTCTCTGGATGAGTAACGCTTGAAGACCTTACCTCTTCCATATGTTGGACTTGACACATATGATACGAAGCAATGCTTGTGTATTGCGCTTATACGGGACGATGAGATGTGAAGCCCTTGAAAAGTGTCGCTATAGCTAATGATCACCTGCCAAAGATGTTGGAGTTTATGGTGAACTCCTCAAACACCCCAAAATCACCTGCAAGACAAAATAACTTCCAAAAAAGAGAAATGGCAGAAATATTATGCTATCATTAAGATGCAAGAATGCCAAATTGAATATGGCAAAGTACATATGAAGCCTTGCTTATATAGGCAAGGTTGAGATGTAGTATGTAATATGATGTTGACATGTGTCATAATCTTATGACATGAGACAACTAACTAACTACTTAGGAAATGATGCTAGATAAAATAAGACTTCTAGAAAAGACAACTCATCCTTCTAGAAGGAATCTTATATCCTAAGCAAACAAGTGAACCTATCACCTAGTAAATGATACCTAGGAATATAATTAAATGCCTAAGTAAACTTATGTAAGTGTAATTAATTAATTAATTACACCAACACCCCCCCCATAAGTGCAACTTAGGGAGAAGATTATTATGCAAATGACACCAAGATGCAAAGATGGGTCCCGGCTACTAGGCAATGTTGGGTATCCATGTACATATGCAAATGAAATCTCTCATAAACGGAGAAAAGGAGAAAACCCAGTGGGACAAAACAGCTCTCCAAAAGAGAGATGAAATACAATAATGATATCCATCACAAATCCGATCAATCTCCATCCACACAAAGGATAAAAAGAGAGACCATTCAACCCCCCATAAGGAGATAACCTGCTGCAAGAGAAGCACTAGAAGTACACTGTGGAGTAACATTGGAATCCTTAATTCGACAAGCAAGGAAATATACTTCTATTTGCTAGAAACCATATTAGAGTCACTCAAGGACTCAAGTCGGAATCATAAAAAACAACAGCAAACCCGATGCCAAGGAACACTGGAAAACTCGCAAACTGTCACAACTCTGGAATCTATGAAGCAACAGTTGATTGAAAGATGATCTGGAATTGAAATGAAGTGCAGAGAAAATGCAAACTTAATGCACACAAAAAAAGAAATAGTGCATGCACTGATGAATGTTCACATCTGCCTCCATGATGAAAATAACCTCAAATTTGTGTAGATGACAAAATCTAAAAAAATGGTCTACACCACTGTGAAGTGCTCAAAACTAGCTTTTCGTCGATATCTCGTTTGGCAAAAACAGACACCATGGCCAAAAGTTATGAATTTTTCAAAAAAACTGAATTTAGCTTTGGATTCAATGGCAAGGCTCTCAAGACCCCAACTTGCACCTAGCAAAACTTTCATGCCAAGATTGACCCCTCAGATCTGGGAAGAAGTCTGCAGCACTGAAGTTCTTATATCATGTTGGAGTTTATGGTGAACTCCTCAAACACCCCAGAAACACTTGCAAGACAAAATAACTTCCACAAGAGAGAAATGGCAGAAATATTATGCTATCATTAAGATGCAAGAATGCCAAATTGAATATGGCAAAGTACATATGAAGCCTTGCTTATATAGGCAAGGTTGAGATGTAGTATGTAATATGATGTTGACATGTGTCATAATCTTATGACATGTGACAACTAACTAACTACTTAGGAAATGATGCTAGATAAGATAAGACTTCTAGAAAAGACAACTCATCCTTCTAGAAGGAATCTTATATCCTAAGCAAACATGTGAACCTATCACCTAGTAAATGATACCTAGGAATATAATTAAATGTCTAAGTAAACTTATGTAAGTGTAATTAATTAGTTAATTACACCAACAAAAGAGATGCGGCCCTAATGACCCCCACCGCCACAGAGAGTCGTTCGGAATGATAGCTACATTTCCTTGTGAAGCTCTCCCAATGTCTTTCAATGCCTAGACACGTAATTGAAGTTGAATAATCTCAATTGTCTGATAGTCGTGAAGACTATACTTGCCCGAAGCAAAATGGATTTCGTCCTATTGTAGAGATATTATGCTTGCCCGACTTGAAGTATGATGTCACCAGTCGGATCTTGAACAGCAACTTGCCCAACTATGTCGCTTGACCCCACACAGTGACGAAAATCAATGGATGCGAAATTAAGGAATGACGACACTGAACTAGTGGTAGAGACTACGTCCTACCAGGCTAAGACCTGCTACGCGGTCACTTTCAATGTCTTCATTCGATGATCTAAAACAGAGCCTTCGATCCACATATATAGTAATCCATGACATTGATCAAATGGGTCGGCCAGAGATTTTATATATAATTTAAATGTTATTTTATAATAATTTAAATTTTATTATTTAATATTTAATATTATTTAATATTATTTAAGTTAGCATTTAAAAATGCTCTTTTTCCCGCCAATAGTAAATAGGTCCCAAATTGGGGACACGACAGTCATCCTATCTCGAAAATTGCTTGTCCTCAAGCAATTCGTACTTGTATACTCATATCCCATATCAATCTGAAAGCCACTGCTCTGCCATCCTATTGGGCATCGTTGCCCTTCTGCAGCATCTTGTGAGGTATCTCATCAATGATACCAATTCCCATGTCGTCATTTTCTTCCAGCATGCCCCATTGAAGAATATCACAGTGCAACCTCTAGACGAGATGAACATCTCTCATCCAAATTCCATCAATGATCTGATCATCCTTGGAACAAAGGAGTGTAAACGTTTCCTGTTTGATAGCTTGAAATTTTAATCCTTCTTTTTGCTCCACTATCATCACATCTTCGTTGACCTCCTTATCAACAGTTGAAATCTTCTCCACTTCAAGCTCCAGTTCAGCATCTTTAGGGGACTCGATCACTTCTACGACTTCCTCCTTTTGTGTGTTTGGCTCACATTCCATTTGGGCTCTTCTTGTTTCAAGGCTGATTCTTCTGGCTCCGGCCCTTTAATCTCTTCCTTGGCGGCTTTTGAATCTTCCTCTTCTTTCTTCTTTCGCCTTATGTAGTCATAAAGTCCTTTTTTGTGGGAGTAGGACTTGTGTGCTCTCAAGTACTCATCAAGGGGAATACAAGCCTTTGCATCATCTGGCAAGCTTTGATATTCATTCAAAATTTCGGACGCCTCAGTCTCATATTGCTCTTGAGCAAGATCTATGTACTCTATCTGAGGTCCATGCTCTTTCACCAAATTCTTCCCACCCATGGATCCATAGATTGGCAGGATGAAGGCTCTAATACCACTGTAAAGTGCCGAGCCATATCACACAGAGGAAATTCAAATAGAAGCTAAATATTGCAGAATGACTACAAATCAATAGAATCACGCTAAGGATAGAAACCACAGAATTATCACCACATAATATACTCAGAATGCTTTATTCATTTACCATAGATTGGAAACTTAGCACAAACATGAATTACAATAGTTCATGAGCGATTATATGAGAATTTCTGCTCAAATGTTCATACACGATCCTTGGTCTTATTCGCTTGACTTATCCTGATGTCATCGTTTCCAGATTTGGGGATTAGATGAAGTCCCGATCTATCCCGTGACTTGGTATGAGATTGTGATTTTGGCTCCCATGTCAATGATAATGCCAACCTGTGAGAATTGAGTGTTGTGGGTCATTGTCTTTGGATGAGTAATGCCTGAAGACCTCACCTCTTCTGTATGTTGGACCCGACACATATGATATGAAACAATGCTTGTGTATTGCACGTATACTCGACGGTGAGATGTGAAGCCCTTGAAAGGTGTCGCTATAGCTAGTGATCACTAGCCAAAGAGATGCGGTCCTGATGACCTGCACCACCATAGAGAGCCGTCGGGAATAATAGCCACGTTTCCTTGTGAAGTTCTCGTGATGTCTTCCAGTGCCCAGACACGTAACTGAAGTTGAATAATCTCAATTGTCTGATAGCCGTGAAGACTATACTTACCCGAAGCAAAATGGATTTCGTCCTACTATAGAAATATTATGCCCGCCTGACCTGAAGTATGATGTCACAGTTGGATCCTGAATAGGAACTCACCCAACTATGTCGCTCGACCCCACACAGTGACGACAATCAATGGATGCAAAATTAAGGAATGATGACATCGAACCATTGGTAGAGACTACGTCCTACCAGGCTGAGACCCGCTACGCGGTCACTTTCAATGTCTTCATTCAATGATCTGAAACAGAGGCTTCGATCCACATATATAGTAATCCATGACATTGATCAAATGGGTCGGCCAAAGATTTTATTTAAATTTAAATGTTATTTTATAATAATTTAAATTTTATTATTTAATATTTAATATTATTTAATATTATATTATTATTATTTAATATTTAATATTATATTATTATTATTTAATATTATTTAAGTCAGCATTTAAAAATGCTCTTTTTTCCTGCCAATAGTAAAGAGGTCCCAAATTGGGGACATGACATGAACCCTAAAGAAAAGAAGTGAAGATATCTTACAGTACTGAATGCTGGGTAGAAGTTATCCTAGAAATCTAGTTGTAAATAAATTGCCTAAGTGTGAGGTAGTTTACAGTAGATCTAAAGTCAATATGCCTCCACAAAGAGTGGGTAGAGGTCAAGGACCAAGGTATTGCTAACATTGCAGTAAGAATGGAAGAAATGTCTGAGACAATGAGAAATGTCCAGATAGGTTGGATGTTGTCGACGAAGATAGGAGAAGGGATCATGCCTTGGAGATGATGAAAGTGATGAAGAAATTGAAAGAGGAAATAGACGAGTTGCTGAATCAATCGTAGAAAAGGAAGATCAAAATCAAGTGAAGATATCGAAGGTTACTTCAAGTATTGGTAAGAAATCTAGAATTTATTTTTCCTAGTTATGATGCTAGCATAAATCCTAAAGAATTGATAGATTGGCTGATTGAAATAGAAGAATATTTTAAGCATGACAAAATATTAGACTCTAAAAGAGTGAAGTTACAAAATTGAAAGCACATGTTGCATAATGATGGAAAGGATTATAGTTAGAGAGAAATAGAAAAGCAAAGGAAAATATTAAAAGATGCGATAGGATGGTGTATGATTTGAAAGTTAAGTTTATCCTTGCAAGCTATTAATTATATTTGTTGAAAAAATTCTAGAATTTTAGACAAAAAGATATGAATGTGAAGGATTATACAAAGAAGTTTTACAAGTTGAAATTTAGGGTTGGTCATCATGAAGTTGATTAGGAAAAGGTGGTGACATATGTTAATGGTTTGAGAGGATCTATACAAGAAGAATTGACTATGACAAGGATGCAATCAATTGAAGAATCATATGAGTTTGCATTGAAGGTAGAAGAAAAGAGGACTAAGAGATGAAAGATGGAGCAAAATAGACAAAGAGGAATAAATGGCAGATTCCATAGAGGAAGACATCAAGGTGATGGTAGAGGACATGGACATGAAGATACATAAGCAAAAGGGAGTGGTAATTCTTTCTACAAGGAGAAATCTGATGGATATCGACGAGGAAGAGGTAGATTTGGAAGTGGTGGAAGATCATTTTGCAATACTTGTTTCAAATGTGGAGTTGAAGGACGTAGGGCATTCAAGTTTCTCGCCCCCCTTGCCCCCCTCCCCCCGCCCTCCCCAATCACAAGGAAGTAATAATAGAAGACTTGAAGGAAGAACAAGAATCAATTGGATCACCTAGCTGAGTGAATGAACTAGAAAGAGTTGATTCATTGTTAATGAAAAGAGTATTATTGAAGCTTAGTAATAAGGATTGCAAGAAGGAATTTGTTTAGAACCATTTGTAAAATTGAAGGTAAAATGGCTTAAAATCATAATTGATAGTGGAAGTACTAATATTTTTGTGTCAAGTGAAATTGTTGATAAGTTGAAGCTAAAGAAGATAGAGCTTTGTAGTTCGTACATAATTTCATGGGTGTAGAAAGAACATAAGGTTTTGGTAAGTGAACAATGTTTGGTCAAGTTCAAGGTAGGATCATATTATGATGGGGTATTGCGTGATGTTATGCTATTTATTCTTAGAGAGACCTTGGCAATATAATAGAAAAACTATTTATAATGGTAGCAAAAATACATGTACTTTGATGAAGGGAGGTGAGAAATATGTACTTACTCCATTGAAAGATACAGGAAATCGGATGAATGGTTTTGCTAGAATTTATTTAATTAATGGTGGGAAATTCTCAAAAGGTTTGAAGCATGAAAAGATGTGTTTTGGAATAGTTCCCAAGATATGAAGTAGCATTGATGAAGGAAAAAGGTTCTAAGTTGTTCAAGGAGTACATTAATACAGTGTTTGATAATATGCCATATGGATTACCGCTAGTTAGAAGCATTAGTCACCACATTGATTTGATTCTAGGAGTGAGTTTACCAAGCAAGACTGCTCACTAAATGGAGCATGAAAAGATGATGGTAGGAAATTCTCAAAAGGTTTGAAGCATGAAAAGATGTGTTTTGGAATAGTTCCCAAGATATGAAGTAGCATTGATGAAGGAAAGGGGTTTTGAGTTGTTGAAGGAGTACATTAATATAGTGTTTGATAATATGCCAGATGGATTACCGCTAGTTAGAAGCATTAGTCACCACATTGATTTGATCCTACGAGTGAGTTTACCAAGCAAGGCTGCTCACAAAATGACAACGATAGAAAATGAAATTGAATAGACAATTTCAAGAGTTGTTGATTTAAGTCCAATCAAAGAAAGTTTAAGTCCTTGTGCAGTACTGACCTTATTAGCACCAATGAGAATAGGATGGAGAATGTGTACAAATTCTAGAGTGCTAGTCTTTTAATTTGCACCTTCTAGTGCAACACAAAACAAAATAGATGTGTGGTAGAATCATTTGTCAAACTAGAAAGGGAAGCTCCTTATAAATAGAAAAATCGTAATATGCACAATATGTATTTGCTATTTACAATGTGTACAATGGTTTTCTAGGTCGATTCAATAAAGTTAAAAGCGTACTTTTTGGTTTCACTTAGAGCAATAGTTTGAGATGCTCTTCAATTCAGGGAAAATGTTTTTTTTATTTTTTGGCTGAAAATAAATCCTACAACTACACACTTGTGTTGTTCAACTAAAAGCCGAGATTGAACTATGCAAGTACACATAAAGATTGGATAGATTAAACACAAATATACAAATATACAAATATACAATATCTAACTTTGAGCAAACTTGCAATACAAAGCTTGCAACTTGCTAAAAGCAATTTAATCTCCCTCAATACACATAACAAATATTTTAATAGAAATTTGAAAGAAAGATAGGCATGATAAATTCTATTGAATAAATATGGAATTTTGGATTAACTTTAACATTGAATAGCAATTTCAGCAATATGTAGGCTTGAGAATAACCATCAATAATCTAAGTGCAGATAGCACTTATTTATATTGTTTAAAAAGATATGCATGAAAATAAATGAAATAAATTAATTGTATTCCTACCCTAACTACAACTGCTTGCTTGACTCTTATCACAAAAGAATCATATCCACTAATTCTAATATTACATGTGATTGTTGGTTCGATTGATGATCAAAATTATTACAATTTATCACTTAATACTCACATCTAAAGATAGGTGACCTAACAATAGTTGACTATGGGTTATAAATAAAAATTTCTGAATTCAAAGGAAAGTTATAAGAAAACTCAAAATATGTGTTTCTCCTTGAAAATGGTGATGGCAATATTGATTTTTGCTGTTCTTTTTGCTGTTGTAGGAGACTAAAAGAAAAGGTTTTAGTTAAAAGTAATTTTCCTCTATATAGATGCCAATATCTTCAAAAAATACCACTATTTTGCTTTTCCCATAAAAGAACAAACCTCTAAAATAAGTGTTTGTATTTTATATTGTAAAGGTATGTTTTATTTTTAATAGTCATTAACTCTTCGTATCAAGGTTACCCCAAGTTTTCAAGACGGGGATGGCAGGACGAGTCCCCAAGTTTCCGATTTTTGAGGCCAAAATTAGGGACGGCAGGGGACGGCTATATAAAAATATAGGGAAAATTTAAAAAATATAGGGAAATTTTAAATATTCAATAGATAACATGAATAAGGCATGCATAATACACATTATAGAACATTAACATATAATATTTGTGTTCAACATTATGCCAATACTTCAATACGCATTCAAAATTAACATACATGAATCATGAAACAACCTCCAAGTTATAATTTATAAACTTATATCAAAATGCCCAAAGGCTACATTGCTGCCATATAGTTTTAAAGTTTGCTATGAAAATCAAAATACAATATCGTATGTCAATAATGAATACAAAATAAACAAAGAGCACTGCTGCCCCTAATCATCTCTCATAACCGCATCAAAATTAGAGTCATCCTCTGAGTCACTGCACTGTGATGCTCCTCCTCATCCAATGGAACCCCAACCAAACCCTCAGCTGTCTCCTCCTCATCTACCTGGGCCGCGTCCTCAGGATCAATATCCCACTGTAGAGCTGGAGTTTGTTGATACTCTGGAGTCTACCGATTGAAGCCGAAAGAGCACTATGAACGGCCACTAGTTTCTCCACTCGTCTAGAGGTAAGTCTATTCCTCTTGAGGGAGTGGATAAAGCTATACGTGGACCAATTCCTCTCTACAGTAGAGGAATTGGCAACTTGTGCAAGAAGGCGAGTAGCAAGTGTCTTCAACTACGGTGTATCCCTCCCATGATAGGTCCACCATCCAATAGGGTTCGATTGAGCTAATATAGCTCTATCCAACCTCGCCTGTGGTTTACTCAAGTTTGGGCCATTAAGATTTGCAAAGTCTAGAAATTGTGACTGAAGTAGTGAAGCCTGCTCTGTTGGATAAATCTTTTCAATGGCCTTTGTGAACCCATCTAAAACCTCAACATCATCACATGGAGGCACCCTACCATCCCTTGGTGCATACCATTTTGGATTTAGAGCAAAGGCAACCATATGAAGCGGGGTGTTCATTGTATTCCACCTCCGCGTCACAATGGGCCTAATGTGTTGCTCATATAAATCCAAAGTGGGGTCCTTTGCCAAAATAACTTGCTTGATCTTCCCAAGCATACTGTCAAATGTCTCATATATCTCTCCAAGACTAGGAGAGTCTGTAGCATATCTAATGACATCTACAATGGGCGAGATGAAGGAGCAAATATATCTACAAAATGCAAACAAAAAGTTCAAAATAATTAGTTGACAAGTTAATTGACATGTTAGAAACTTCAAAAGTTGGAACATTGGACAATAAAATTAAAATATTAAAATCAGAAATTTAATATGAAAATCAGCCATCTAATATGTCTTACCTCACATTGGCCCACCAATCGTCATCGAGGATCTTTTGTTTGATGGTCTTTCCTTGAGCAGAACTTGCATTAGGCCATCTAGTCCACTCTGCATTGACCATTATCAGAGGCTCATGCACCTCAAGCATCCTCTCCAATAGGATGAAGTATGTGGCATATCTATATTCATTAATTCAATGATTCATTAAAAAATAAAAATTTAAAACAAAATCAGATTATGAATACAAATTGAAAGTGAAACAAAATGAAGTAAATGGCATACCTTGTATCAACAGGTTTGAGAAACTCCCTTGAAAATGTCCTGAAGAGAGCAAGTGAGGTGTGGTGATTGCAAATGAACATCTGAATTTCTCTAGCTTCTGCCACCGTTTTCTTCACCCAATCCAACTTCCCTATGTCTTTCAATGCATTGTTCAATGCATGAACACAACATGGGGTCCAAAATATGTGCCTATAAGTACCCTCCACCATCAACCTCAGCCGATTTGCACACACGTGCTGAATCGTGATCACCTGCACCACATTTGCAGCCCCAACCTCCTCTATGGCATCTCTCAAAATGGAAAATTGGAAGTCACATCCTTACGTCTCCCAAACAATCTACGCTCTAAGAAAATAAGAACCAACAGGGCATGTGACTATGACATTGATGAGTGGCCGACGTCTACAATCAGTCCACCCATCCATCACTATAGAGCACCCCGTCCTCATCCACGTTTGCCTCATCTCCTCCATTAACACATTAACTTTGGAGTACTCTTTGTCTAGGAGGGTGGTGCGTAGCTTATGATCTCTAGGGGGTACGAATGAAGGACCAATAGTGGCTATGTCTTTCACCATTTGTTTGAAATAAGAGGAACGGGCCACATGAAATGGAATGGCATGGGCAAAAAAGAATTTGGCAATGGAGGATTCAGTGGTTTCTCGTGCTTGGTTTTGAAACATGGACTCAACTGAGGCTGCCTTATCACTACCAATCACCTTCCTCTTTCCTCTTAAGACAACACTACTACCAACCGTGGAAGGACTAGGAGTAGGCATAGATGATTGTGAACTTGGGAAAGAAGGAGACCCACCTTGAACCCCACCATCACACTCCATTTGAATTTTTTGGCACTCTAAAAATAGCTCATCTGTCAATGCAGGACACACTCTAACTCCATGGCCCACCTCACCCAAAAAATGAGACCTAACTCTTGTGTAGCTGCCCCTAAATTCCTTTTCACAAACATGGCAAAACCAAACCCTACTCCCCTCTGAATTTTTTTGTTTTTCACCCATGGCTGTCACATATTGAAGGAATGGTTTTTTTTTGTCTAATGGGTGTCTTGCATAGTCTTTCATGGTTTTGGTATTGGTTGATGAAGGAGGGCATTGGGTAGGGTTTCTTTGCTCTCTAGTTCTACTACCACCCCCACCACTTTCCCTTCTAGCTTGCATTTCAACTTCACTATCACTCCCACCCTCATTGCTGCTCATGTTTTTTATTTTTAGAATGCAAGTTTCAACTGAAAATGCAAAAAAAATTAAAAAATCAGACAATATATGCTTCACATTTTGCAAAAAAATGAAAAAAAAAAAGGGAAAGGAAATGCATACCTCTTTGGTGGATTTGCACTCCCAACAACACTATTTCAACCTCCTCTCCTCCTTCAAACTGCTGCTCCTTCTCCTTCAATGGCTGCAACTTCTTTTGCTCTCAAACCCTTGGCTGCTCAAACAAACAAAATGCATAAAATGAGGTTAGAGAGGCCCTTTTTCCTTCATAAAGGAGTCAAAATCACTTGGGCCCACACATGCCACGTAGGCAGGGGTGTTATTTTTTTATTTTATGTTTTTTTTTTCATGTTTTAAACTTGCAAAATGCGTGGCCATCCCGGGGGGAAGGCAGCTCGTCCCCCGGTCCTGGACCCGGTCAGTGCCCCCATTGGTCAGCGGTGTCCCCATTCCGGGACATTTCTTGCAAATTTTTCAAGAGGGGCGGTCCCTGCGTCCCGGCGGACGTCAGGGATAGAGGTGGGGCATTGGGGAGAAGGGGGACTTGTGCTGGTTTCCTGCTGCATAGGTAAATTTGACCTTATGAAGCTAAGTTGTCTCCATAAGAATTGCATTCTTGCTGCTTGAGTGTGCACATTGAAATTGAACATTTAGATGTAGGAAAATTAACTTCTTTTAGGCACATATTTCTCCCTTGCCTAGACATTAGGTGCACGCATTAACATTGGTCCTATTGAAAAGATTTTTTAAGGAAAAATTTAATTTAATTAAGCACACACTTTTGTTTCTCATGTGTACTTGTATGATGCCATTTTGACACAAAAACCCATGATCTAACACTCTTGCGTGCATCACTGGTATGATGAAAACTTAGAGTTTGAAGACCAAAACCCTTTATTCTTGCATGTGCCTATCTATAGGCCCTTAGATTTCATTTCTTTTGAAAACAATTTCTTCTTTTATGAGGCATGTGCTTATGGACTAGGCATGTGCTTGTGAATGCAATTTCAAACTTTTGATTGGTTCTCTTAATCTCACTTGTATAGCCTCATGCACCTTCTTGTACCTTTTTTCTCGTGTTTTTTTTTTTACAAAAATGACCTGTATTTTTCTATTTCTGTGCTCATGTGCCCTTGTTTGGCCATGATTTTTAACAAACAAAAGCTGTTTTGTGCCCTAGACACAACAAATTTGTAGTCATTGCAGATAAAAATCTTTAATTTATCCATGCATGTGAATTCATTTCAGACTCAGTTTTTGCATTTGAAAATTTGTTTTTTTGTCTAGCTTGGTGCATGTGTGACTCAAATCTTTGATCTTTTATTTTAGTTGCAAGTTTTTGAAGCACAAACTTTAATTTTTTGATTGTCCTACACTTGTTTAATCTCTTGGTGTGCACATGTTCATTGAATATCTGATTTGCACATCTTAGGCATGTAACTTACCTCATACCTTAGCCATTTTTTTGTCTTTAATGCCTACTTTTCACTTCTTTTCTTTTTGAGGTGAGCTCTATGTGCTTAAATAGCAACATTTTAGGGCTGTGATCATTGTTCCTACGGCAAGAAGAAAAAAAATGACAAAATACATAGAAAAACAATACAAGGTTTAGAATCAAGACTATTAGATTTAACTTAACATGGAACTTTAGTTGTAATTTGGACACAAAATGAATTTTTTTATGGGTACAACACAAAGTTTGCAATAAGATCACCATAAGTTATAGGTACACATTCTTATTGATAACTTTGGAATCAATACACATTCTTTATTCTCCTCCCTTGGTTGGTGCTAGTATGATTGTACCACACAAAGACTTAACCTTTCTTCAAGAATTGTTGCACTTCTATGCAATTTTTCATTTTTTCTATTGACTTTATTCTATAGCAACCTTGTTTGGTAAGCTTGCTCTTGGAATCAAATCAATGTGGTGACTAATACTTCTAATTGGTGGTAAGCTATTTGGCATATTATTAGACACTATATCACTACTGCAAAACACATCTTTTCATGCTTTAGGCCTCTAAGAATTTCCTATCATCAACTAAACAAACTTTGGCACAACCATTCTTATAATTTCCTTTGTCTTTCAATGGAGTAAGTATATGTTTCTCACCTCACATCATCAAAGTACATGTCTTTTCTTTGCTATTATGAATATATTTTCTATCATATTGCCAAGGTCTCTCTAACAATAAATGACATACATCTGTAGGCATAACATCACACAATACTTCATTATAATATGATCCTATCTTGAACTTGAGCAAACATTGTTCACTTACCAAACCTTATGTTCTTTCTACAACCATGAAATACTATATAGTGCTCAATCTTATTCAGCTTCAACTTATTAACCATTTCATTTGAGACAAGATTATCAACACTTCCACTATCAATTGTGAATTTACAACATTTACCTTCAATTTGCAAATGGTTCAAAACAAATTCCTTCTTTGCATTGCTTCCTATCTATCCTCATTATTAGGCTTTAATAATACTCTTTTCATTAACAATTACTCACATCTTTATAGTTCATTCACTCTGCTAGGCAATCCAATTGAGTATTCATCTGCATGTGCGGCTCTTGCTGTTCCTTTCGGTCTTTTGATGTTACATGTGATTGGGGACACTCAAATGTCTTTTGTTGTTCAACTCCACACTTGAAACAAGTACTGTGGAATGATCTTCCACCTCCTCTTCCAAATTTTCCTCTAGCTTGCTGGTATCCATAAGATCTCATTGTAGTAAGAATTATCACTTCCATTTGCTTTTGCATCTTTATGTCCATGTCCTAACTGCTACCTCTTCCTCTTTGTCTATTTTTTCTTTATCTAAAATATCTCTTAGTCATGTTTTATTGCCTTTAGGGAAAATTGATATGTTTCATTCGATTCCAGCCTTATCATACTCAATTATTTTGATATAGATGCTCTCAAACCATTAATAAATCTTCCCACTTTTTCTTGATCAACTTCATGATGACCAACCCTAATTGTCATCTTGTAAAAGTCCTCTGTATAGTCCATATTCATATCTTTTTGTCTCAAATTCTCCTATTTCTTTAATAGATCTAATTGATAATGTGTAGGGATAAACCTAACTTTAAATTTTGACACTATTCTATCCCATTTTCAATCTTTTCCCGTTCTCTTCTATATCTGTCTAATTGCACTTATTTCCACCATAATGCAACATGTTCTTTCAATTTTGTCTTAGCACACTTTATTCTTCCAAGATCTAGCATTTCTTCACACTCAAAATATTCTTCTATTTTAGTAAACTAATCTATCAATTCTTCAGGACTTAAACTGCCATCATAATTAGAAATATCACTTTTAGATCTCACACCAATAGTTGAAATAGCCTCAACATCTTCACTTTATCTTGATCTTCCTCTTAAACAATTGGTTTGCAACTTGTCTATTTCCTCTTTCAGTTTCCTTATCACTTTCGTCATCTCTAGGTTTATGAATCCCTATCCTATCTTCTTCAACAACATCCAATTGGATTTGGACATTTATCATTGTTTCAAACATTTCTTTCATTCTTCCTGCAATGTTGACACTACGTTGACCTTTGTTTCAAACATTTCTTTCATTCTTCAGGACTTAAACTACCATCATAATTAGAAATACCACTTTTAGATCTCACACCAATAGTTGAAATAGCCTCAACATCTTCACTTTATCTTTATCTTCCTCTTCAACAATTGGTTTGGCAACTTGTCTATTTCCTCTTTCAGTTTCCTTATCACTTTCATCATCTCTAGGTTTATGAATCCCTATCCTATCTTCTTCAACAACATCCAATTGGATTTGGACATTTATCATTGTTTGAAACATTTCTTTCATTCTTCCTGCAATGTTAACACTACCTTGAACTTTGTTAGTGTGAACAAAGAAAAGATATGAGAGAAGGGATGTACTTCTAATGGTGGAGTTTTAGTCATTAAATTAGAATATGGATCCTAAGATGTGTATAAATTAGGAGAGATATTTGCATTAGCAATCTTCATAACATAGGCACTTGAGAAAGATCGATTGGTTTGTCCATCCTCTGAGGTGGTGCATTTGCTTTTGGAAAGTCATTATTATGCTCACCTTAAAAATACCCCTGCCCCCACCGCACCCTACCCGCCCCGCACCCCCTTCCCCAAGCACAATAGGAAAATGTTTCAAGAACAAAGTTTCAATTGAAACACAATCTTTGTATGGGTTGAACTTCAGCTGGATTGGAAACACCTTTAGTTTTGCATTGCTAAAACATAGGTGGAGAAGAATCACCCAAAGGCTGATGTATTGGAATACCTTGTGAACTGGAAAGTACATCTTTCAATGGCTTTTGTACTAACCTCCTTAAGTTTATGATTGGACTAGTTTCCTTCAGTTAGGATGCAAAGCAGGATCAACAAGTCTACATAAGCCTTTGTATGCATCGCTTGGCCTAATGCCTCGAGTACTAGTTTATGCTGTTATAAATTATAAACAATGCACTTCATCCCACAAAATTAAACTAGAACTTTAGGATTTTCTATAATCTGACTAATAGAGAGTAAATTTTTGTTCAAAATTGGAACATACCTAACATTTCGTACTAAATTTTTTGATACATAATTGAGTGCAATTTTAACATCACTTGTCCCTTCAACTATATGTGATCATGAAGCAAAATAGAATCCCAATAACTATCATCATTAGTAAACTTGATGTATTAGTCCTTTTTTTATGTCAAGTGTTTGGATGCACTTGAATTAAAGAAGCAACAACTCCTTTTAACTCTGTTTGAAATAGCCATCAATGCAAACTCATCATGGTTTTCCTCAGCAATAACCATCACATTAGCTTCATTTGTGGCTTGTTGGATAGATAATATTGTTTTTTCCTACAATATTTCTTAACATGCCCCAATAGTGGAAGCACTGTACATTTTTCCATGGTTGTGAAGTAAGAGGAGGAGAACTATAGTTTGTACCTTGAAGTTGTGCAACAACTGCACTTTTTGAATTCCCAGAAGTAACTTCACTCATTTGTTCTTGTCAATGTTCCTTTTGCAATAGATATAAATTGAACTTGTCAAAGGTTAGAGTTTGGCTTTTTGCCTATAGGTTTAGAGACATGATAAAAATCTCAAAGGAGGGTGATGAATTGTTGATCAGAGCAACCATATCTTCCTCATCTATTGGTTTGTTAACTATGGTGAACTGATGCCTAAGATCTTTGAGTTTCAAAAGATTCTCTAATGAAGACCCACACATGCAATTTTGTAGAAAGCAATAGATTTTAAATATAGGACCCGGACTATGTCAAAAGTTTATTTTTCAAAGTATTCCACAATGTACTTGTAGATGTAGCACTAAGAACTTTGGGATTAAATCATTAGACACAGATAACTTGAGTAATAACAAGGCTTCCCTGTAATGTTTGTCAAAGTCATTTAGATAGTTGGCTGGTCTCCTTTCATTGCTTGACAATATTCAGGCTTACATCCAATACTCAGTGATGGTATCTTGTGACTCCATTTATTAAAATTTTGACTATTCAACTTATAGATATTTAGCAAAACAAGACTCTAAATATTGGCCATTGCACAATAGGGATATATAGACATACACAAGATTCAAACCCTAACAACCTCTTTTAATTTGACATAGAAAATAAACTTTTCTTGAAACTCTAATCCTTAGATTTTGCAAAATTATTTAGGCTTTAAACCCTTCAAATTTTATTTTGAAAACCCAAGAATTCAGAAATAAGCCACCCTTTCAAAAATATGAAGTTAACAATTTGTTGCCATTAAAAAAAAAAAAAAAAATTGGAACCAAAATGACCTTTGCAACTTTAAATATATTGCACCTTAGCTGTGATAGTGCCTTAGTAACGACCTTTATTGCTTTGGCAACTTCCCATGAATTGGAAATGATGTTGCAACTCCCACATTACTGCAAAAATTAATGGAACACAATATTTTAATATTCTATTAATTAACAGATAATATTACAAAGAGGTTCATCTCCTTATATAGAGATTGGAGAAGAAACCACCCAAACAGATAAACATTACATGACTCACTTAAAGCTAAAAAGCGAATCTAGAAAAAACAGAAAGAAAACACTTGCCACTAAGGTGGCTTTATTACAACTGTAAGCCTTATCTTTTAATAATTTATATATTATTCTAGTACCCACTTCCCACTCCCCCCGCCCCGCCCAAGGCTTACTTCACTAAAAGCAAAACATAACGAACTGAAAACACCTTGAACCATGAATATGCCATTCTTCAAAAGCTTTTCTTTGAAAACAAACCATACACCAGGTAGAATTCAATCAAGCTGCCTTGAACCTTCGTTAAGGTGTAGCTCTTAAGCTGAATTCTCGAGTTCCTGGATTACCACTTCCTGAACTCCCAAATCACATTTCTTCCGAACTATTGGACAACAATCCATGTTGAGCTACTTCATCGAGTTCTACCAAGTTGTCTCATAACCCTCGTAAGGGTATGAATCCCAAGATCACAGGCTCCTAGGCTAACTAGGCAACCATCCATTTTTAGTTTTATCTACACTGCCTTCCTACTGGTCTTCAAATTGTGGATTTCTTATAATATGAGCAATTAATCTTGGCATAATAATCCTTCTAGACTCTCTTGGAAGTGCATCTATAGGATTTTCAACATGGAAACAAAGTGTGTCGTCATTAACTTCAAGAAGTGCCTCTTAACACATTTTACTTCAAGATATTTGTAGGCAAAGCACATGTTTGTCCAACCTTCTAAGTTTGATCCATCTTTATTGTGCTGGTAATTCAAAGTAACTCCAATGAAAAGAACACTAAATGATGCAATTATTAGAGTCAATGTTGCTACTACCTTCATTGCACAAGTAGAAGTCTTGTGATTGTGAAATAAAATCTCAAAAATTCCTCGCTCAAATATGCACAATTGCACAAGCCCTAAAAACCTTATTTTCTTCCCATGTAACTGGTCAAAATTGCATGCCCATCCTTGGTGTAAAACATGACTATAATGTCACCCTTTTGCTTGCGACCCAAATCCTTTTACTTGCACTTAGAATTTTGGTCTAGTTCATGTGATTCCCATGTGCCTTAAACAATGCAAAAATACTTGCAAATTTTCTCCCATGTGACCTCTACTTCTAACACGACCTTTAACCCATGACTCTTGTGTGCCCTAAAAAATGCAAATATACTTGCAATTTTTCTCCCATGTGACTTCTACTTCTAACTGAACCTTCAACTGATGAGTTTGTTTCTTGAACCCATGATGGATTGTTGCTTGTAACCTCTGAAACTCACAATTCCTTAAAACACCTTCAGATTGCAATATCAAAACATAGGTTGCAATTACCAAAAAACTCAAAACGTGATTCTTTCAATGGCACACAATCATCAATCTTCACACGACTAGGGCTTATGATTTTTCAACCACATGAACTCTATAAAATTTGATTTCCTTGTTTGAAACCTGTACAATATGCAACTTCCTTGTCATGTTGTACCTTAGCTACGATCTTGTGACCTTGCGTTGTGAATACAAACTCCACAACTTTGCAAATGGCCTGTGATCTTCTCTTTGTTCGGAAGATCAAACAATGAGTTTGATACCAATTTTAGTATGAACAAAGACAAGGCATGAGAGAAGAGATGTACTCCTCATGGAGAGAGCATTGTAATATATAGATTCAAACACGTCCTATCACAACCAACTCATTGAAGAGCTACAACCATCTTGCCACCTTACAACCACCTTATTGACCTACAACAACTAACTCATTACTTATTACATACAAGCATAAACATACACTTTATTTTATCACTATTCTAATATTGTAATAACATGTACCCACTTATAGAGGAGGCATACTGACTTCAGATCTCATGCAAACTACCTCACAATTTTGCAATCTGGTTACAACTGGATTTCTGGGATGCTTTCTAACAATATTCAGTATTGGAAGATATCTTCATACCACTTTCCTTCACTCTTTTGTAGGATTCAAAATTTACTTTGATACGACTGGGTGCAATTATGGATGGACAATCTTGCTAATGTTTATCTAACCTTGCAACCTAACTCAAAATCCTCACAATTTCACATAGTGTAAAGCAAATGCACAAGAAATATGTAGAACAACTTTATTGTTTCACAAACTGAATTACATCAATAGTCTCAAACGCTAGGGGTTACAATCAGAATTAGATTCTCGAATTACAAACATAGTGTAACAACCCGACCCTTTGGTAAAATTAAAATTTCCAATAATTTACATCTTTCAAGTATGTAAACGTGTTATCATGACATTGCAATAAAATTTTTCCTTTTCTTTATTGATAATACATGAACATGTTGCTATATCAATTACAATAAAGATTCCATATAATAACTTCACAAGTACATGAGACAAGAACACATACCTTAACTGACATAGCTCCAATGAGCTTTAGAACAAATAGTAGTAAGAAGGTCCAGGAGTCCGTCCTTTCAAATCTTGGTACATCGGCCGCTTGCTGTGGAGGAGAAACATCACTCGGGCGCTTTTCCGCCAACCACTGACTTATAATGCTGTCCCCCACACACCTATCGTTAGATAGATGGCCCTCCCTTCGAAGAAGAGATTGGTAGGGTATCCTTTAACGATTACCAACTGAGCATAGTGCTGTGTTCCTACATAACTAGGTCCTGTGCATACAGCATCTCTTGAACTAGTATGTACTTCGGGATCACAATGAACTGACAGTGTAGTCTCAACTATTTCACACACCTAAGTGAATGTTGTACATTTCACTACTTTGGCCAAAGTATTATCATTCAATACTTTGAATGAAGGTCATCTATCATAAACACTACTCAGGGCCGATTTGCCTTAAGGCTTTCTTACACTACGCGTAGGTTGGTCTATTCGGGGTAGTCCGTACCCTAGACGTCCTACATCAAGCTAACTACTAGAAAGGAGGACAACTTAACAAGTACTCACAATTTTCCCTCCTAAACTGGACATCTTCATCCTAGGAGTTTCATTAACTTGACTAAGTTAATCTACTAACTTGTTGTGATCGGTACTTATTTCAATGCCTTCATTTTTGTCCTAATAATTAATAACTACTTAAAGCATATTCTCCTTATATGGAGATCATACAAGTAATGCAATTCTCACAATATGCAACCTTGAACCTTCATTCAATTTACTCTCTATGTACAAGTAGACAAGCAATTCACATAATAACTCATTCTTTCTTTCACACAGAAATACAGCTATGATTGACTTTCTACCTATGCACAACAGTAAACACAGATTATTTTTCATTTAAATAATCAAGAACGAAGTGGATAGTAGAAGAATATCCCATGCCTGATTTCAAAGCTTTCCTTCGAAAGATGAATTTGTTGCCTGTCTTCTCAGCACCTCAGCTAAAACAAACAACTGGCAAATCCTTTTCAAGCTTCTGCCCTATCTCACACAGATTATTCTCCCAGAATGATGTCACTCTAACTCAGATTTAAACTCTTCTAAGAATGATTTCTCAAACTATCAATGGTCACAGCCGAGTGAAGCTCGGATTAACTGGTAATGGTGAACTGGTAATCCCACAACACCAATTCTTAGAATTACAATTGACTCTCAGCAAATAGAACCTCCATAGTATACGAATGCTCTCAACATTATGATTACTTCTAGAACATAGAGATGCTCTTAGGAAATATAGAAACTCTTAGCAATATGGTTGCTCTGGAAATATGAATATTACTCAGGAAATATAAATACTCATAGGAAATATGAAAGAACTCTTGGAAAATATGAATACTCAGAACTGTATTGCTTTGAATGAAATATGAATAAACTCCCAGGAGAATAAACAAATACGAATTTCCTCAGCAATACTAGAAAAATCTCTTGCAAAGGAAGAAATTCGACTTCAGAAATGTGTTGGATGAATGAGTATAGTCGCCTTTATATAGTTTAAGAAACTCAACAAACTCCTCATCTTGAGGCGTCCAAGCTGCCAGCACTGAGACTTGAAAAGGTTTTTGAGAGAATAGAGGCGAAATTCTCAAGTATATCTTTATCCCTTTAAGCCATGACTTCACATGGCGAATTTTGAGCTTAACACCTCTCAGCCGTTGCAGATTTTTAAGGTATTTTGACACAGTCAGATTGAAAGTTCGTTTCAGATGAGAGGTTAAGTCTATAATGTACCCATGTCGCCATTTTCGTTGCCAAAAGAACCGCATATGCATCGTGCTCAAAGACCAGGTTGCGGCCCGTGTGTCTCAGGTGCGAGCTTCTCTAGGCGCGCGATTTTACCGGCGCCGTTTTCTTTTGCACGGGAATGAAATCCCTAAAATGTATTTCCCTTTTTCAAAAGTCTTCATCAAATATTTCGATTTGGTTCAAATATTTCAAACAAATGCTTGACTTCCTCATTTTGCGATTTATAAAGATTCAAATACTTTAACTATATTACTTTTCCGTATTTATTCTCTTGAATTTTTACGAATTTCTCCACTTAATTTAAAAATATAAGTGTCATTTGAACTTTATTCAATTTCAATTCTACTCAAGGTAATTTAAAATTTATAAATTTATATTCACAAGTTTATATATATATATATTTAATCACAATTATATATATTTATATATTTATATCGTAGATTTATTTACTTAAACTTATATATGCATTCATATATTTAAATATATTTACATACATATTTCAAGTAAAACTATAATATAAATATATATTTATATATTATTAAATATATATATTGACATGTATAAATATTTACACATATACGTATTTAATTATTAAATATGTATAATGCGAGCTAGTCAGCATATATACCTACGTATATGTGTTAATATATGTATATGTAAATTCCTAGACAATATTAAATAATATAATTAATATCCATTCACGTTCACCACACAAAGGTCAAAGCACAGTAAGTCAGACAAATAAGTAATCATCACTTGCAAAGCACAAGGAAGTAAACATAACTCCAAAAGCCTAAGGATGACTTATCTAGACCAACATAACTGACTTGGTTTCTCAGAACCTATACTGACGTGTGTATATGCTCAATTGGTACTCGTTACTGCTTACCCGACCAAGCTCCTCCCCGAGTGATATTTCTCCTCTGCCTGGAGGATTGGTCCTCTTACCTGCACACCGTGACACGACAATGGGAGTCATATGCTCAAAACAAAGCAGAATACATGAAACATTTCAAAAGTTAGATTATTCACAAATCAATAACCTTCTATTCTCCTTTATGCAGTATTTCACCAAGAATAACATCAAATGAAACAACATTCATATTGAAAACAAGGTACAAGCATCATTAATTCACCTCCAGAATTCACATTTACTCTATTTAGTAATGGCAAATAGTAACGTCATAATTTGGGATGTAACACATAGACAAGCACATAAAAGTGTATGGCTTCTCAAAACACTATTTCTATCTGATGTTCACTGATCTCATCTGAGCTTAGGCTTCTTGCTTTGATTGAACCTCCCCCTTGTAATGAACAACCCTAATGTTTTTTTTTGCCCTGAGTTTGCTGCTTGCTGTCTGTGAGTTTATCAGATGTGTTTGCGATGTTTTTTCACAGGGTTTTGCATATGCTAATCATGCTTTGAACTTGCATAAAGTATAAGTTGCAAAGAACATAAAATAGGAGCAATGTACTAAGAAAGATAACTTCAGAGAGCTTCCAATAATCAGTTTTTTAGTGACAGAAAATTACTGATCTTTACAACACAGTTTCAAACTCAGAATGTAAGTAATTTCTGACCTAAAAATAAGCACCATACAGCAGTTTGTTAACTCCTTGTTGAGCTCGCTCCTCACCAATGAGTTCGGCCTCCAAACCCAGGCTAAAGCCATGCCAAAAACCAAACAATAAGCTCCCAGCCAAACAGAATCAAGACCCCACAAAGTCGACTGGGAAACAAGGTGAAATCACCACCAAAGAGGCGCTGGCTGCAGGGGTCAACTTGGTCTAATAAATCCAAGGCTTCTCCCAAAAAAGCAAAATAATACTTGTTGTTGGCGCCCAGGGGAGAGCTATCCATAGAACCAATACCCATATTGAAATCCTAAATCATTTTGGAGATATGATTGAATAATCAGGTTCAGGTCCAGAATATGAAGTGCCCAGAAATCAAAAAAATCTTCACCAAAGTAACTTAAAACTTCACCCAATCTCTGCAATACCACCACAAGCCAAATGGTGACCTCAATGGAATCACCCCTTCACTAGCCTGAGCAGGTCTTTCACTGTCGAAACCGGTCTTTGAATCTAAGGGTTTTCGTCCTCATACCTGTTCTTCAAACCTTCTGGTACAATACTAGCAACATCTCCCTTTGTCAACAAACTCATCCATGAAAATGAACTTGCAAAATGAAGCTTTTAAAAGCTTTCTTTCAAATTAGGGCAACCCAACTCACCCTAGAAATCCAATGCCACTTTTGAAAGATTATAATTTTTTGATTTAAAATAAATCTCCTCCAAACATTAGGTTTTTTCCTTTTTAATTTTTAAATCACCTCTATGCTTGGGCGCCCAAGATTAAATAAGCATTTTAAAATGTTATAATTGTTTAAAAACAACTTCAAGTTATTGCACTAGGCGCCATGGTCCTTTTTGTCCCCTTTTGACCCCACAACATTAAATTATGAAGTTATTTTATAATAGACCTTTTTTCGAAATCAAAATCAAATATTAAAATGATTTTGCCTAAGTAACTTTATATCAACTGAATTTGTGCTGCTGATTAGCCTGACCAAGTCCAGTTACTCAAAATTGACTTACTATTTTTAGTAAGTACTAAAAATAGCAAGTGACATCCCAAAGGCTCGAAGCTGGAGAAATTTTGATGTTGCACCAAGAC
This sequence comes from Sequoia sempervirens, assembly GCA_007258455.2. Classification (NCBI taxonomy): domain Eukaryota; kingdom Viridiplantae; phylum Streptophyta; class Pinopsida; order Cupressales; family Cupressaceae; genus Sequoia; species Sequoia sempervirens. Next base: position 92,880 of record VDFB02144502.1, on the reverse strand, counting down.
TCACTATCGCAGTGAGCACCATACTGGCCCTGCTAAAAATAGAAAGCCACACCCGAAACACCGAAAAACCCAATAGAAAGCATTGGCACAAGACATTAAAGCTTAGACAACCTCCACACGTTGCCCGAACGGAAACCCTACACTGCTCTGCCTGTTGGACCAGTTACTAAATATAGCACTTACTAAAAATAGTAAGTGTGTCAAGCCCAGACTGATCCAAAAAGGACATGGAAAAATGGGGACATTACACCCCTCCTCCGATTGGTGTGGAAAATGCCACTATTTATATAGAGGAAGATGTAGAATCTTGGCACCTACCAAAAATTAGTACATTGCCCTAAAACATGTAAATGATCCACTTGATGAGTGTGGCAAGATGTAAGCTCTGAAATTCTCTATGGCCTTAATCACGAACCTCCCTAGGATGAATAATCTTATATATAACATTATTAGTTTGCATGAGATTCAAATGTGTAGTGCACAACTTAATCAGGCCGGCCTTAAGTAGGTGTAACAAGTCACATTGCTTTAAACCATATTAAAACACTAAGCAAAGATTTGTCATTATTTAGGACACCCTTGAGATGCTCTAGTATCAATTTTATGGCCCTGTGATGAATATGCGGTACTGCACAGTGAAAACAGTCTGCCATTTTGTGTGCTCAAAATGATGAGTGCGGTAAGAATTAACCTCTGTGGCATGAATATAATGATTGTGACAACTCAGGTTACCTACAAAAACAAACAAACATACAAAAATATTTTTAGTTGATGCAACATTGTCTTACACTTGAGATACATCCGCATCAACTTATCAAGAGGTTCATTACTTTATCCAAATCTAGTGGCATGCTCTCAATTAATATGTCCCTTGCTACTGTAGCATACAATTATAGATCAGGATTTACTTGGAATTATAATGTTGATGGAAAGTCCTTCACACTTGTTGCTTTTTCTTTAGTTGATAAATTGTTTTAGGCAGTTACTTATGATACGTGCTTTGGCCAAGGTTGTGATGCTTTTAGAATCTAGATACAATTGTTTCTCAGCAATTGATTCCATCTAATGATCTAATCTTGGATTGATGATTGACTGAAGCAATTTTTGATATTCATAGAAGTGAAATGGACTAATTAATAGTCAAATTGTAGGGTTCCGGCCATATATCATTAGGTTCAGTTTTTTAATTTTTGTGGGATATTGACCTGTGTAATGTATAGTCATCTCAAGAAATCTCAATGAGTGTTCATTACACCAATGATATTTTTTACTCATTTATGTTGGTAATAATCACAAGGCAAAGGGACCTACTTAGCATACAAGCACCTTTAGCATTTGTTAATAAGGGGGTATAGAAGTAACGGATAAGTGAACTTTGCTTGTTCGGATAAGCAAGTAAATGATCCATTAAAAATTACTTATGAACATTTCATTGCAAGTTGAAAGATGTAGAAGTGGGGTATGCATCACTTTTTCCTTTCAGTTCTGATTTTTCAATAAATTTTGTTACTTTTTAGTTGATTCTCGTTCTACAACTTTCTTCTTAGCTCTTCCAATCGATTAAGACAGATACCCAGTTCTGAACTTATGGTTGTACATTGTTGGGCTTAGGACTTGAGTTTACTAGAAATATCTGATCTACAATTCACGTGATTTGATAGCCTTGGGTGGATTAGTCACTCTCTCTTCTCACAACATCATTTAGACATTTTTTTAAAGACATACAAAGCATTGGTATTTTAAATGATTTATTCACAAGCCATTCTTCAAAAGATTTCTATTGATTGGATGTTCTAAAAAATTTAAAGCCAGGCTCAGTATCTTTCTTTCAGCATTTTGAGTCAATAAAAGGTTGATAAAAGGAAGTTCGCTTCCAGTGATGTTATACTTCATATCATAATGCTCTCAACTTAATGAATCAACCTACAGTTATAGACTAAGGCTTATGCAAATAGAGTAGTTTGACAGGTCGTATAGATTGTATTATTGATCCCCAGTAAAATATGGCATTAATCCAGAAAATTTTGCCATGCTGCTTGATGTTAGACATAGTTCTTGAGAGAATGCAGTTGTACGTATTTTAAAAGAAAATGGTCAAGTCTATAGAAGATGCACATAAATGAAATTGTTTTGTTGTATATATAGAAATACATGGTGTGCAGTTAATTGCAGGGTCTTTCTATTGTACAGTTGGCAGTCGTCATATATTTAGATTAAAACATGAGATATCTTTTAGAGTAGAACTCTGATAAACATTGTAACAGTACAGGAAATGAAACCTGTTTGTGGATTCCTTTCAGTTTTATCTGCATTAGAGTGAGTGCAATAGATTTGAAGACTTTATAGCAGCCACTTACCCACCTTTTCAGCCCAAAACCCCCTCTGATGCAGTCATTACCCCACAAATAGATTGACCTCCTATCAGAAGTGTCATAGAATTGGTAGTCTTTCTTGAATAAGTGGATTAAAATGCAGAAGAGAAATCTCAACATACTAGTGCTATTTTCCTATAAAGATAAAAGGACTATGCATGTGAAATGAGGGAAGACATTCCTTTTCAAGTCCTACATTTGTCATTCCTTGTCGATCATCATCCAAATGGTGGTTTTATGTCTGATGTCTCACTAGTGGTGGTGGTTACCCAATAAAGACTCCTTTTGAATATTATGTGGATTATCTATCTTGTATCCAAACCGTGTTTTTGTTATTTTAACTGCCATTTGCATTAAATATGGATATACTGAAGGCCTACTTTTAATTATCGAGGCTGTAACAGCAGTGAAAATTTTCTATTTATTATGACCATTAATTGTTTGATTTGGATAATGTAGATATCAGCTATTAAAATTCAAGTGTTCCAGACAAGTTTATGATCATTTTCTGTTAGTTTTTCAGGAATATCTGAACTATCATTTATAAATTTTTTGTAGGTAGCAGAAATTAGTCGTGTTCTGAGACCTGGTGGTGTGTTTGTGGCAACAACTTTTGCGCTGCCTGAGTTTGCAGATTGGGATATCGTGAAGCCAATAAGACAAGTAATTGCTCTACCTTTTGCATCTCATTGAACTGGAAATAAGGATGATAACAAATCCCTCTTAGTGCTGTTTGATATGCCTGCTCAATGAACAGCATAACAATGCAGAAAACAATCTTCACAATTGTTTCTCTTTCATATTTGGACAGTCTGTAGGAAATAGTTATCACAAAAGTTAGTTACACTGCACTATTGGCACATGCATTATGTGAGCTGCAATGATTAGCTGATTAGATAGGCCATATGAATAAGCTAAAGCAATACATTTGTTTTGATAGGCCGTGAAGCAAGCAGCAAACATCTCTTCTGGTTATTTGACAGAAAGAGAGATCAAAGAACTCATCAAGACTTGTGCTTTTGTTGATTATTCGGTCATAAGGAGACAGGCGTTCATTATGATATCTGCCCGGAAACCAGAGTGACCAGATATAATCTGGGATGCTTCTCAGAAGGGCATCAACTCATTTGTAATTTTGGACATATATCAGTCTTAAGAATTCAGAGTCGATGCAGCTTAAAGCACAGGGTAATCATTAAATGCTACACTCAAAAGAGCTGCTCCATGGTGTTTTTCAATTTCTGGTTGATGGGACACATGCTTTTCTTTCAAGGAATGTAATAAAAAAAACACAACCTTGACATTAACAAATATTTTCTTTCAGGTAATTAAAAGAAAATAAAAATTAAGATGATTTCAATTGATTAAATTCAGTTGAACCTAAGTTTTTTTTTACTAGAAATAAAAAATTACTGAATTTTTACTTCAAAGTCAAAGCAAGGAGATCCACTATCCACACCCTCTAATATTAAACAATGTTCCATTTCCAATAAAAAAGGAAAGTAGTTTTCTTATTTTATTTTATTTTAACATTTGTATTAATCAATATTAAACATTTATGTGGGTAAGTTTGTGACTTTCAATTTGTATAATTTTATTTAATTGAAAACATTTAAGAAATTCATATTAATAAAAACATTTGAAGGTTTATGATAAAAAACAATTGATAGGTACACTAGTAAACCACTAATCAAAGTCAAAAGATCCACATTATCATTGGACATATGTTGTCACACTAGGATGGGGAGGGGGGATCATCCTAAGGATGTAGAATAGTCCTCGTAGAGGCTCACTCAAGGGAGGATTTAAGGCCATTCAACATTTCCTAATCATCTTGTATCGCAAAAGGTAGGACCACACCTCACCTAGGAGATTTAGGTACAATGACTTTAGAGTCTCTACCACCACGGGCCAAAGAAGCCCCCTAGGAAGGCCTAGTAATGATCTTTCCAAAATGATGGAGTCCAAACCCTTCATTGAGGAGGATGGGTAGATAAATGATTGTGAATGATTTCTCTCATGGTGCCAGGGGTAGTGAATCTTAGGGTAGGAAGATTTTGCTCATGGTGCACTAAGTGCTCCCCAATGATTAAGATCCTAGAGGTGTTGAAATTTGATTACCACTTTTTCCCATATTTGAAAGTGACTAAAAGTAAGCACATGGACTTTCTTGTTGATAGAAAAATGATTAGAAATCTCCTCCTTGCTAAATGTAATGGAATTCTTAGACTTCAAAGGTAAAAAAAATGGTGCCTCTTAAAAATCCTGGATGCTAGCAATATAAGTTGTCCACTAGACAATATCCATAAATAGAAGTGGTCTTCAAGAGAAAAATCTAGGATGAAAGGGCAAGAAGAGCTTGTGAATCCAATTACAAACACTTTGGGTTCATGGGCAAGTTTAGAAAAGATACTTGAAGGTTTTAAGTCTATTATACATGGGATATTTTGAGTGGGTGATTTTGATGTGAAGAAGTCTTTCACTTAAAGGTAGCCCTTGGTAAACCAAATACAAAAGAAAAGATATTTTCAGGTTCAACCCTTGCATGCCATATCCTCCTAAGCTAAATGAACTTGGCATGGGGTGAAGAATTCAATCCTCAATGGTGATTTAATTCCATGAGAGTTGAGGAAAAGGGCTAAGTCTTAAAAGTACCACAATTCTGCCAATACTTCCACTAGGAAAATGATGGTTGCAACTCAAACTTATGTTGCATGGCATTAGGCATAAGTTCTTGAATACAAAGAATTGAAGGAAAAACAAAATTGGTTAATTTGTCTTTCCTTTGAAGGACAAGCTAAGGAGTTTAGTCTTTAAAATAATCAAATCTAAAATCATATGAATGTCTTTTCGTAGTTGAAAGTCTTAGCCGAAGGTAAAAAGAAACACATTTTGATGGGGAAATACTGGATGTCATGGTCACTAAAGGAAATATCAATCCTAAATCCAGTGCTAACCCACTTGAAGAATGACTTGACCACCTCAAGATTTTTAGATCCTATAGGAACCAAAAGAGTTCACTTTAATTGGGTTTAAGGGGATAAGGAGAGTATGAAAACCAACTTCTTTATAGGGTTTTGTTGAATGTAGAGGGAGGGTGTTGTCTAGATTGTGGTGGAGAAGAGCATCTAGTGTGTTGTCCAACTAAAAGTCGAGAACCATTAATGATGATTCTAAGAGTGGTGCTAGGAGGTATTAGGGCGACCACATCTTTGACAAGGAAGGAGTAACTTACACCACTATGTAGGGAGCATTGCTCCAATGGTCAAGCAAAGTCTAAAGGTGGATTACCTCTAGAGCCACCTTAATAATATACACTTGAATTTGTATAAACACATTATATACCACCAATGATCTAAAGGAAGTAGAAATTCATATTTCAAATGAATTATGAACATAAGTAGTTCCATTTGTATCTTTCCAAATGGTAAACAAAATACCCATTCTAAAAGTATCCTAAAGTTGATAAAACATAATTGGAATTCTACCCCCATCCCTAAAAAAATATATCATGTTAAGGGATTTGATTTGAAAGGCTTGAGGAAATCATGAATCCAAGATCAAGCAACTTGTGCTTGAGCACAACTGAAATAGATGCTTAATTAACTCAAAGTAATCGCATAATAGAAACTTGGGGTTTGAAACATGAAGTAAATTAATTGTTTTCCAATAGAAATACTTTGATATAATAAACACCAAGCAATATGAGCAATCTTAGGTCCACTAATAACTTTATGAAGGGGGAGTCTATTTTGAGGGGTTCTGGAAAAGAGTTTAGGTTAGCTCTTGTTGACAAACAAATTGTTCATGCATTGGTGTGGAATTTTCATTGTTGTGGTGGTAAAGCAAACATTTGGAGCAACCAAGTATTGTTTGCTATTCTATTTTAACCCTTTCTTGTATTGTAATGTCTATATAACTCATTATTTGAGTGGCATGAGGCAAATAATTGCACCCTTCCTAGATTTTTATTCCCTTTGAAGGGTTCTCCAAATAGTTGATTGGCGTATGTGTCTCATTTTGCTACATATTCTCCATTTATGTGACATTTTAGTTATTCACATAATAATGTAAATTGGTGATTTAAATTAGTTAATGCTTTATTCGTTTGTAATTTAGTTTTCAATTTATGAGAGAATTGACTATCCATAAAAAAATGTCATTCTAGTAGCAAACCAAAGGGATAGTCTTAAAACCACAACTACTAGGAATCAAAATCAACTAGCTTGCTAGGGTGTTACCTATAAGAAGAATTTACCAAAATGCTAAGTATGCTATTGGGAGTTCAAATGAGATATCAACATGTGAAGTTTCTATGCTTTTATTTGAATCTTTCGTGAAAAAGTTGAAAGCTGATTTGAGAGTGAAAATACGAGAATTCCAACTTATTGAATCTAATCTCCTAGATATTGTGGGCCCCAATGCAAAAAAAGAAAGCAATGCTCAAATTTTGGACTTAAATATTCAAGAATCCTGTTTCTTTGTTTGCAGACCACTCATAAATGATAAATTGGGTTTTGGATTTTTCAACTATCAAATTGATAAGATTCTAGAATTGGAAACAAGGATGCATAACTTTATCAAAGAAAGCAAGGCCATACAAGACCTAGATTAGAGATAATCATGAGCAAACCAAAGAAAATTGTTGGTGTTGACTAGCCTAGTGGTGAGGAGTGGGATGAGTGACATAGGTAATATTTTGAGAAGCATTGAAAAAGCTTTATATTCTTTCAATTTTGTGGTTATTAGTCAAATTAGGAGCACACTTTTGGATTAAATTTAGCAAGTACCTCATTATTTTTCAATATAAAACTAACTACTAAACATATAGACAAAGAGCTAAGGTGACCACACACGATAGTTACTTACAGGGTCACATGACATAGCAAGATGAAGTGTCCCCAAAAAGTAGCATTTGAATCAATCTTCTAGGCTATAAAAGGAGAGTAACTATTTTGATAGGGATTATATATATTCTTTGGGTGAATAGAAAATATTTGTCTAAGATTATAAAGTAATGAGACACATGCTAATCATTCACACGAAATGAGCATTGTCTCTTTTCTATAATCAGAGGTTATTTTTTTATGTATGATATAATTAGTGATGCAAATTTTTGTAAGCACTTGTGTAAGATTACAATAAAAATATCTTAGTGAACTTGATCATAGTTATAATTTGATTGATGTTAATGTGAAAGTAAGCTACAAAATCATTTTCAATAAATCAATAGTAGGGGATTTGACAAATCCAGGTAAGTACACATTTATTGAGTTTGTGTTTAAAAATAGTTCATATTTCATTCAAGTAGTGATTGTAAAATTTTCTATGTTTGTGGTACATTTTGATAAGGAATGTGATGGACAATGACACACATGACTTGAACTATATTATAATATGAACACAAATATTAATATGATGTGAGCTATATTATAAAAACCCAATATTACATGTATACATTTAATGTATCTATAGGATGTTAGTGTATGTTTTTTATTTTCATTAGTTGCATATTAAGAATTTTATTACACATTTAGTTTAGTTTGCCTAGTTGTAGTAATTGGGTCCTAATAAGTGTAGACGACATCTCCTATTAATATACATTTTGACCTATTGTGGTAGTAGGTGTTAACATTTTTAATTGGTCTATTTTGTCTCCCCTTTTTCTATATATGTATTCATTTCTCTAACTTGTTATTCATTCATACTGTTGTGAGCTCTCACAATGCTATTTTGTTTCTTGAGAATTTGCATATATATTTTTTTTAGGAACTAACCTATTCTACTATTTTGATCTCAATATCATTTGCTAGATTAGTTTTATTGTTTCTATTTTTTGTTGTAGGTTTTTGGTAACTTCAATCAATTATAAAATCTAATAAGGTAGCAAAGCAAGTTGTTCTAAGATAGATCTATCTATTAAGATAGTGTGATATTTAATTGTAATCCTAAATTTGTTATTTTACTTATCTCCAATAATATGTTACGATATTTCTTGGTATTAAATGTAAAACTATGTAAAATAGTAGACCACTTTGAGGGCTTAATCTCCAATAATCAAATAATAATATATGAATTTAGTATTTGATGATATGAAAGTTTGGGAGAAACATATCCTCCTTATTTATAGGCTTAACTATGTAGGGACAAACCCCTTCAGCTTAATTAAGAGGGATTAGTGTCTTAAATAAAATTAATGTTAAGGTTAGGCATTCCGTAAGTGCTTCACCTTATTATATTTAGAAATTTATAATATTAGGGACCTAACATGTCCCTCCCCTTCAAAAAAGCATTGTACTCAATGCTTAGCAACTTTGTATGCTTTTATATGAATTATTCATCTTCCTATGTTGCATCTTCAATCGACGTATTATTACACTTGAGTAGAAACTTGAAGGTAGTTCTATTTTGAAATTCTTTCACTCTTTTTTCAATAATTTCCTTAGGTTCTAAAATAAACTTACCTTTCTCATCTAACTCTAGCAATTCTATCTAGATTGGAATATTTTTTCCTATTACTTTCTTTAAACAAGAGATGTGAAAGATAGGATGAATTTTGGAAGAGAGCGAAAGTTCTAACTTATAAGCTACATTTCCTATTTGAGAACCTTATAGGAACCATAAAATTAGGTCGCAAGATTGATGTTCTTATGTTGCTTAAGGGAAATTTGTTTATAAAGTTGTAACCAAAGAAATACCTAGTCTCCCTCTTCATAATGTCTCTCACTATGATGTTGATTTTCTTGATGTTTCATTTGATTTTGAGCCATAACTAAATTATCCTTAAGAATTTGTAGAATTTCTTGTTGGTTTTGAATATGATCCTCTATTGCATGAGCTTGGAATGAGATTGTAAATTAGTAGATGGTGGGGGGTACTATAAAGAGCCTCAAATGGAGTTATGTTAGTGGATGTGTTGGATGTGTCAAACAATATGTTGTACCACCACTTTGCTATTGGTAGCCATTTAGACCCTTGTGTTTTTCTATTAGAGGAAAAACAACATAAATATCCTTCCAAACATATAATCATTTTTTTTGTTTGGGCATTTGATTGTGGATGATAAGAGGAAATATTTTCTAGTTTTGTGCCTCATGCTTCAAATAATTTTTTCTAAAACATGCTAGTGAAGATAGGGTAACAAACACTCACTATGATTTCGAGAATTCCATGAAGTTTTTGTATATTTTTTATGAATACATTTTCCATGGTACTGGCATGAAATGGATGAGATAATCAACAAAAATGTGCATACTGAGTGAGTTTATTTGCAACAACAAAAAATACATCAAGATTATTTGACTTTGGTAACCTTGTAATAAAGTCCATTGATATTTTTCCCAACGTTGTGTTGAAATGCCTAAAGGTTGTAAGAGGCTTGGAGTCTTTATTTTTCAAAATTTATTTCTTTGGTATATTAAACATTGAACCACAATTATTTTACATTTTCTTTAAGACCTCCATAAAAGAAGTCTTTCTTTTAACAATAATAGGTCTTTAAAAACATTAAGTGTCCTCCTATTGGTGAATCATAAAATTGAGATAATATGCTATCTTTCAATTGAGAATTTTTACATAAAAATAGCCTAGCTTTGTACCATCATTAATCTCTTTTCCAAATATACTTAATGAAAGAAGATGGGTTGTGTTGAAGTTTTAGAATGAGATTCTTTATTCAATGATCATGTTGTCACTCTTCTCATGCAACTTCTAACCATTTAGGTTGTAATAAAGAAATGACACAAGTATTTTCTTCCTCTACTTCTTGTCAAGAAAGGGCATTGGCTATAATATTTTCCTTACCATTTTTATAAATAATTTCAAACTCATACCCTAACATCTTGGTAACACATATTTTCTACTCTTTTGAAGATAGTTGTTGCTCCAAAATATTCGAGACTCTCATGATCTATCTTGACTTTGAAATTCCTTCCCATTAAATATTGACACCATTATTTAATTGCATGAATATTGACCAACATTTCTTTTCTCATATGTAGGCCTTATCAATTTTTTGACTCTGAGTTTTTGAATCTCTAATGCTAAGGGACATCCTTCTTGAATTAGTACTAACTCAATATCATGTCTAGAAGCATCACATTTTACCAAAAATATCTTAAAGAAGTATAGGGTAGCTAGTACAAGAGTTGAAGTGACAATTTCTTTTAGTTTTTGGAAGGTTTTGGTGGCTAGTTCTAACCATGAAAAATAATCCTTCTTTAATAATGTTGTTAAGGGTGTTGTAATACAAGAATAATTATGAACACATCTTCTCTAGTATCTTGTTAGACCAAAAAACTCTCAAATCTTTGATATTTTTAGGTTTTGGCCACTCTTTTACCATTGCAATCTTCATGGGGTCCATCTTAACACCTTCATGTGACACCACATGTCCCAAGTATTCTACTTCTTTCACCCCAAAGACACATTTGAAATACTTGGCATAGAGATGATTGTCTTTTGATAGCTATAATATCTTCTCTATATGTTACAAATATTCTTCCAATGATTTACTATAGATAATGATGTCATCAAATTCATGAGGCTTTGAAAATTTGATGGGGAATTAGTGAGGCCAAATTACATTACTAAGATTTCATAATGTAACTCATGTGTTTTAAATAATTTTTTATATATATCCTCTTCCTTTATGCGAATTTGATGATAACTTGGATGTAAATTTAACTTAGTAAAGAAAATTGCACCATGTAGTTCATCTAATAATTCATCAATAACATGAATAGGAAACTTATCCTTAAGAGTGAGCTTATTGTGTTCCCTATAATCTGGACACATTCTCCATGACTCATTCTCCATTACTAGGACATTTATAATTCTCGAATTCAACATTTTCTTGACTAATTTTTTAATTTCTACCTTTTTTTCATAAGGATAACAATAGGTCTAATATTAAGAGGAATGTTTCTCGATATTAATTCAATTTCATGGTCATTCTCTCTAATTAGAGGTAGACCATTGGGTTCTTGAAAAACTTGTTGGTGGTTTTAAATAATCTCTTGAAGCTCTAGTGGATGTTGAGTTTTTATATCTTGTGCTTCTACAGAATATAGTTGTTCCATTAGACCATGAGAAAATTTCTTAGGTATTTTTTCTATCTATGGAAGCTAATAATTTAACTTGGTGGTGATTTCAATTCTATAAATTTATATTCTATTCTATTATAACTAAAAGTCATAAATAATTCCTGAAAAATTGATGACATAATTCCTAACTGTTTAAGCCATTGCACTCTTAAAAATACATTTTATTTTTTCATTCAATGTATGTAAGGAGACATGAGTGCTTTATTCTTCATCTAAATTTTCATACTTTATTTCCATATCTTCTTTTTTTGCCAACTACTTCCTCCTCTTGTTCAACCTCATTATCAATAATCATTAGTCTCTTCTCATTATTACCACATTTATGACCCCTAAACCATTTACTATCATAATTCCAACATAAACCTTTTTCTCTTTTGTCTAGATCTTATTGAGGAGAGAGTTTAGTTATTTGTCTTGGGTTAAATAAGTTACTCATTTTTTTACTAGGATTAGTGAAATGTCTATCTTTCCATCCTATGGTTTGGCCTTTTGTTGATCTTTTGGTGATGATATTTCATTGCTTGATATATGATGTCTATTGCATAGCTTTTCTAATTGTACAAGGTTTCAAGAAATGAACATCATATTTAATGTGGTCATTAAGTCCATTGATGTAGAGTTGTAACCTTTGATAAGGTCTCACATCTTGAGTTCAAATTATCAATATCATATGCTCACCATTATATTAAGCTATAGATCCTATTTGTTTTAAATTTGTTAGTTGGGTAAATTAGCTCCTCTTCTATGGTTGCTCATATTGGGCTGCTAAATCATTAGTAAATTCTCTCCAACTAAGTAATTTTTCTTATTTTTCACTCATCAACCTTTGGTATCATTGATAAGGTTCAAATTCTAAATGTATTGAAGCTATGTCAACCATTGCATTATCATATATATATATATATATATATCCATGAAGTTGCATTTGTACCATCAAACTTCCATATATCTTTTTTGGACAGGTTTAATTTGAACCTTGAAAAGATTGTCTTCCCTTGATTTTGTCTATTAGGGTTGTACCCATCTTGGTGATTTTGTGGGTTCCTCAATTTTGATAATATTATTTTTTAAACCTATCTAAACCCTCATTTAAAGATGTTGCAAATGGGTCAAGTAATTTATCCTTAATAAAATCTACCACCTTTTCACATTTTGGTGGAATTACTCCCTCAATTATAGGTGGTGGACAATAAAGAGGTTTTTTGAATTCAATATTCATAAAAAAGTTCTCTATTCCTAAAGATGACATGGCTTCAAGTGTGTTTTTATTTTGAACTTTAGATTCTTTTTTATTAATTAAGGGAGGATAATATCTAGTGTGAGTTGTAAGCATAACATTTTAGAACATGGGATATGATAGGGTAAGTGCAAGAAGTTGGGTCCATGAAGAGGGGAAGTTTCAGCGAAAAAATGCTAAAAGGAACGGGATCTTGAGCCTTGGATCAAGATCTTCTAGTTGTAACAAAGAATTCAAATAAAATATCTATAACAAACCATTAGCAGTTACAACAAAAACTCCCACTTAGCCTTCTCAAGGCTTATTCGGCTAGTGTCAAAACTATTCCAGATATAAGTTTGCAATACTCTCCATTTTCTACTAGATATTGTAAGATTGATAAGAACTTGACGCTCCATAGTTAGTGAACCTATTGACTATTATTGATGACCTAAACAATTATTTAAGATAAATGTTCCATTTAGTGCCACCAAGCATGGAAAATCTCACATATGTGGGATAGGTATGTGAGCCAACCTCTAGGATTAGAAGGCTATCCCCCAATCTATTCTAAATTAAGCCTACTTGGTGAGATAAAAAGGGATGAGAGATGAAATAAAGTAAAGAACACAAATCACGAGCTCACACATGTTGTCCTCAAGTTTTAACCCCAACAAATTTAAACTTTGAGTCCATCAGGTTGAAGTCCCTTAGTCATATTAGCATGATGATGATAATTTTTCCTTTTTCTTTTTCATTATGATCCTTTTAATTTTTTTGTTATTAAAATTTTGAAAGATAAAATGATTTCAAGGAATGTGCAAAAATCATACTTAAGTGCACTATCTTCAAGAAGTTTCAATTCAGTGTTTTTCACATTTGTGCACAAATATGTCAACAAAGAATTCATTCTTTAAGTATATCATCTCTTGAATAAGAGTTAATAATCCCTTAAAATATATATTTTTTAGTTCATTATCAAGAATTTGGTAATGCATCTTTATTGTCAATGATTAAAATCTAAGAAGATAATCATGAATCTTCTCATTGAAAATTTCTTGCATTACACTAAATTTAAACTTTTAACATTTAATCCAACATTAGCATCATGGAATGAAAGAATGCGCTAAATCAAATTAACGAATGGATCAAACCATAAGGAAGGTAATAAATCTATTCAATTGAATAATCCTTTAAAGTTCTAGGAAATATTTTATCCATAAGATTATCATCATAAACATAAAGGAAATAAATTGCGTTAAATAACCTCTAATGAATCATGCCCCCCCTTTACCATTATACATCTCAAAATGAGAAGCCAAAAAAAATTATATAGAAATGGATACGAAAGATAATCAAATGAAAGTGGAGTAAACTTGATTTGTTTAAGGGGCATAGTATCAACTTTCCTCTTCATTTCATCAGGTATTTTAAAGATTGCATCTAGGGTTGATGTAGTCATAGTTACAGGGTACAATGAGGTCCAATGAAGGACTAACAAACCATGCAACCTAACATCAAAATATATGCATAATGCAAATATCTCATTGAAAACAACACATTCTTATTTATTTAAGTTTACATGATTATCACCAGGATTATGACTTCTCACTTTACAGAATGGGCCCTCTTATGTGTAAGGCCACAATCATTCCATTACACTTACTATGAAAACTTAAAATATAGAATAAACTATAAAATAACCTCATAATTATACACTACACTAATGAACTCCACTATGCTATATTATTATATCCCTCGGGATTGCACTCCACATCATGGTCCTTGCTATTTTCTCATAGATTCCATCTCAAACCACATTGTCTCATGTTGCTTCTATTATACCTCTTCACTTGGTTTCTTTGGATCCAAAACCCAATATATATAACATCTACAAGTTTTTCCAATGATTTGCATTGGCCATAGGATGACTTAAATACCAATACCACATGTAATGAGTCATTTTCCATAAATAACAAACTTAGAAATTAAAATGGTAAAATGGTGGAGAACCTCAATGTGATACAACACATAGACCCTCAATAGTTAATTAAATCCTTACAAATGTTCCTTTATTGGTGCAAAATCCAAATAACCTATTGTAAATAGAAAAACACAAATTTACACAACTATCTACCTATAGACACTCTCAAGCCAATTTATAATATTTTACTCATCCAAATCACATAAAACATTAATATAAAATTAATCAATAATAATTCAAACTATACTTAAAATTGTGAAATCCAATTTCAAACTATAATAAAATACCCTAACTTTCTCTATCATAGATTGACCATACAACCGCTATCCTTAATATGATGCAAAATTTCCATGTAGCCCAAGGATGCTCTTACATCAAGGGTGGAATGAAAAACATTCGGAGTAATGATAGGAATATGGCTTTCAACCATTAGAGGTAATACATGGAGTGTAGATTGGTTGGGGGATGGTGGACGAAGGTGGAAAAATAACACTAGAAGGCATGGGGGTTAGTTGAGATAATTGGAATTTGAAAAGTAAGAAGAACAAGAGGATTAGAAGTGGTGGGAACTATGAAAGTGTGTGATAAGTGAAGGGAATAAAAGAAATGTGTCACATGGCTATTGTAGGGGAGAATGTGGAAAGAGGCACAATAGATGAAGATGCCTATGAAGGAAAGGGAAGAGACATCATTTAAAGAGCTTAATAAATTTATCCTTTGACTTATACCCTTTAATATTTCCATCCCATAAGGCTTAATCATTAACAAGTTATGAAGGGCATTAGTCAAATTTGAAGGATTAATATCATTACTCAAATTAGCAAAAATCTAATGTAAACATTTATATAGTAAGAATTAAATCTTGTTCATTCATATGTTCAACATGAGCATCATGCTCAAGAACTTCCTCCTCATTTAGTTAAGAGGAAGTATTTATATCTTCAGTCATAATTCCTCAACTTGATTCAAGGCCATTATAGGATTTACTGGTGGACTTCTCCCTAGGGGAAAGTGGATGGTAGGATAAGACCTTAGCATACAAGAAAAACATAAAACAATTAAAAGATAATGCAAACCTAGATAATTTTAGATCTAATACAAAATTAATTTATTTTAAAAATTTTAAAATAAAGTAGCAAAAAAAAATCAAAGGGAAATAGAGTGGTTTAATAGTTCGGGTTCACCAATTTATGCATGGAAATAAAAAGCTTAATCTATAATAAATATCTAGGCTAATAAATTAAATAATGCAATCAATATAACAATTAGCCTAGATGAGGGAGTTGAGTCTAGAGAAGTATTGAAAAATATGCTTAAATTGACAAGTAAATATGTTCTTACTTTGTGTGGTGATAAAGAATATTCTAGTGTAATGCACGCTATGTGTTCTAAACTTGAAATCTCCTATTAGATCTATATCAATTGTACTACAATAGATTGAAATATTAGTTGTGCTGTCTAGAATTAAAATTATCCTCACGACCTCAATCCTCAAATTCGTCCTATAATTATAATTCATGACCTTAAATTATGTATTCCTATTTTTTAAAATTGTGTTTGCTTGTACATATCTAACATGGATGATGCTTATAAGTTGATTTTTTTCTCATTAATTATAGGTTTAATAGTCAAATTTGCGCATTATTAATGGTATTTTTGTTCATGTATTTTATGTGATAGCCTTTTGTATCGAAGTTAATCTCATAGCGGGGATAGCTCAGTTGGGAGAGCGTCAGACTGAAGATCTGAAGGTCGCGTGTTCGATCCACGCTCACCGCATTTTTTAATTTTTTTTTATACCTTCGGTCGAGTTTTTCTGTCATTCACCAATAACAACTTTCAGTTCAGATTTATCTGAAATTTGAAAACAGTGGTGTCCGTCATTAATCATTTATAATGTTAAAGCTTATAAGGATCACAACAGCTTATCTTACTCCTGCAATTTTATATGAATTCACTTTTTTCAAAACTCTATGCTGTCTTTCTTTAAAAGCTTTTCTGTTTAACAAATTTGAATTATTGAAGTTTGAAGAGCTTAACAATTATATGACGTTTTTGGGGATTCAACTGCTCAGTTTTTATTCTTGTAGACAAGTTTAAAAAAATAAAAAATAAAACATAGGTTGATAAAAGATTGAAAAAAAAAATATAAAATACTATTTCATAAAATGTTTGAAGTCAATAAACATGTTCTTAAAATGATTGCCTGTTAACAAGCAGACTACTATGCAATACAAATTATTATATACATTATTATAGACTCATATGAACGTTGCCTTTTATTTGGATAAAATTGCATGTGAATCAGTTTTGAGTGCTGTCACTGTTTTCTGTCATGGTTTTGTCTTATGTTACGGAAATTCATGAATTTTGTTTGGTGGAGAAAATATTTGTTTTGAGGATTTGGTGCTATTATATAAATTTGAAGTAAGAGAAAATAAAATATCTATAGAAGTTTAAATAATGTGGAGTGTAGTAGTTGTAATGCAAGATGTTGATACAATTCTTTGTAATGATTCTCAAGTGGTAAGTAAGAGGTATTTTCCGCAGCATGTCAAATTGTGATATTGTTATCAGGATTTAATTGTGTAGTTTTACAAGTCAAACTCATTGACCCATGTTATCAGGATTTAACTGTGTAGTTTTACGAGTCAAACTCATTGACCCATGTTTCATGAGTAGTGGTTCACAAGAACCCAACTCTCGATGATAATGAATGGTCCACTTAGCACTCATTGCATCTAGGTGATGCTATAGAGGTGAAGCACTGGGCCTTCCAACTCAAGCGTGCTTAACCACAAAATTTTTCTCCAAGGTTAAGCCCACTTAGCTTGCAACCCCATTTGCAAGACCTTCAGCAAGTGTTGTGGCTTATGAACTATTCATTAAGGATTATCAAGTGTTATGATTAGTGATCAATATGATAATTCAACAATATTATCTTAAGGTTTGTATTTACCACGAGGATGGTGAGGAGACTGGACCTTGTAACCTCTTGCCTGCAATAGAATGTTTTAGCCAATCGAGCTAGGCCCACCGCCCAATAATTTAAGGATCAATTAAGATCAATAGATATCAATCAAAATTTCTAAAAATATCAGTTAAAAAAACTGAAAAAACAATTTGAATTTGTGAAATACAACTGTATGTCCTATCACAGTCTGATCTATAATAAAAATAGATACAAAATAAGATAGATCCATCTAATCAAATTTAACATGAGTTACAAATTAATAGATTTCATATTTTAATAAATTTATATGCATAATTCAATTAAACTACAGAACATTATTTTACAACTACACTCGAAATAAATATGAAAAAAAAAAATCTACTTTTTCCTCTCTGTATCTTCTATTAAAAAACATTATTACCAGCCAAAGTTTAAACTTTATATGCTCAGCCTTAACTACTCAAAATCAAATCAAATAATTGAAGTTTGACTACTGGATTACATATTGCTTAAAAAATAAAAAATTTGGTACTTGTTCAAGTGGTGTAATTGAATTGAAGCTTCCTTGTGGGTCATGCCCTATCCAAAATGTGGGGCTTATTCAGCCAGACTGTAGGTTCAGGGAATGAAGTCATAAAGTGTTTTCAGAAATACTTGAATTATTGTGTGTCCTGTAAGTTGCCTGGACATTGTTGTTGTATCCTGTTGATGTGACATTTAATATTATATTCTATTGAATAACTATATTTTGTTTGTCAACTTGCATATATTTTCCTACTTGTTGGGAGAAGATCGAGGAAACTAGATTCTAGGGGTGGTATCCATCGTAAATGGATAGATATTCCCTGCAATTTTTTTGATTTTCATTGATATGGAAAGATTCCAACATTGATTGTTATTTTGAAGCTTTCTTTCATTTATTGAAGAACAGCTTAAAAAACTATATATAAGAGATTTAAGACATTTTTTATTGATTGGTTATTTTTGGTGGTTCTTGAAAAAAGATTTGGGAGTGTCTTGGTGCCTTGTTAAACAATTTCAAAGCACTCACATAGTAAAATTATGTTCTGGGAAGTGATCATAGGAGATTGTCAAAGAGATTGTTGATTGACAAACAAAGTAGTCTTGAAGCCATTTTCATTTCAAACAAGTCATGACTTAACAACCTCCTAAACTTTCCATATGTTTTTGAGGAGAGAATTTCTCTAGAACTGAATATGGTCCTTCATGATGAGAATACTATGGAGACTAAGATTTCTCTAGGATTTACACCCATACGACACAATAGAAGAGATACAACAACAAAGAATATTTTTTCAAGCTATCCTCAAGGGCTTTCATTATCTATGGTGCATAGAGTTGTACCTTGTTATTGCACATCTATGAGACCAAGTCCTTTAAATTCATGAGGGAGGCAACATCAAAATTCTTAGGCAACTCAATGAAATAATTTACCTTGGTCTAAAGAGAACCATTGAAAACATCTAAGGAAAATTTAAAGCTTTTGATAAGATGCCTTAGAATGCAGCCAACATGAGGAATAGTAAACATGGGTGCCTACAAGAACTTTAGAACAAATATAGAATTTACCTACAAGAGAGATATGACAAGTTTTTTGACTTGATTGATTTGCCAACTTTCCATAAGGTAGAGGAAGAAGCATAAAAGGAATCGAATGTCTAAAAATTTGAACAATTCTCCATGATCAATCCATTTACACCTAAAATAATTAAGCCATGTGAGTAAAGTAAGAAGATTGCTTGTAGCACTAAGTTTTTAATTATTGAATACTTGAACTAGAAGCTAAGTAAAATTTATCAAGACATTTAAGAGCTCAATTGAAATTACTCTCAACCTCCAAAAGAATGAGAAATGAATCATCAATAAGATGACCATTAACTAGTTAATAATAAGAAATGGGAAGAGTGATACCTTTCACCAAGTTCTATGTCATAGCATGAGCCAACAAAATACCCAAAGCCTTTAATAGCCCAAACACATAAAGTAGGAGCAAGAGAGCATTCTTGCAATATGGAATGGAAATTTTCAAATCGGGAGGAGGATTAATGGCTATTGATAGTTATACAATCGTAAGACTAAAAAAAGAGAATTTCAACAAATCTTAGGAATTTGGGACCATAATCTAAGGCCTGGAGCATGACAAGAATGAAGGGCCATTATATGCAATCATAGGTTATAGAAAAATTAATATTAACAAATATGGTTTGTTGTTGAGAACATCTATCCCACTTTGTTCCCTCCCAAACAACACTAACATTATCAAGAATGTGGATATAGAATTAATAAACCCAATTTTCTCTAGAAAAAAAATTAAAGGGAGTAAATAGTGTAACTTGAGAGAAAGAGCCTAGGCAATGGTCTTCTTGGAAACACTAAGCAAGGTGGTTCGCCATTAAAGTTGTAGATATCCTCAAGATCTTCACTCTTAGATATGAATTTCATATTTTATTTGTTAATTATATTTATTGAATATTTTTAATTATTAGCTTCTAGATAAACTCTATAATTGTCATTACCAACCATATCTTAAGAGATTTGTAGAATTTGTATGGAAATCCATCACATCAAAAGGATTTAGCATTAGCAATTAAAAAAGAAACCTCACAAAAGGTCCTCCTAGGTGATAAGGCATTATCACAAGGCTTTATGAGAAGGAGACACCAAGTGTAAGGGGTCACTTGAATGAATTGTTAAAGAGCATTGCATCACTTTAGGGATAACTCCTAAGCTTTGAAAAATTGTTCATAGTGTTGAAAAAAAGCTTGGGCAATGATAGGAAGTTCCTCTAGGAGCCATTCTTTGATGTGTTTGATTGCCTAAGAAGAATGATGGGCTCTTAAAAAGAATAAAAACTCCTTGGAGACTTTATCTCTAACTTTGATCCAGTGTATGTGAGCCTTGATTTGAGTTCCTCAAGTGAAATGGTTATTTGCAATCTCTTTTTATCAATAGATTCTTACAAAATGAAATTGTATCAGAGTAAATAGCTAGGTTTCAAGCTTAGTAGTGCCTTACAGGAGCTTTACAATGGTAGATTAATAAGCCTAGCAATTAGCTATTTAGTGCCCACATATGTGTAAGAAATTGGAGGTGGATTTAATTGCATCATTCCACCGATCTATCTAGCTAGTATTCCAGACATGTCATACACATGCTAAGATAGGTTGATGAATCAATAAGGAGGTGTTTAAAAAACTATATTTTTTTGGATTTGGTTGTAGTGAATTGTCATTCATTGTAGAATTTAATAAGAAAATATTTTGGAAGGACATCTATCAAAGGCTCAACTAGTGAGGTAAAATAAAGAAAAGGAGAAAAAAATTGAGTTGACATCATGGCCCTATGAAGTCTTTTGAGAACCCATTCACAATGGAAATGAATGGTACTCCATGTACACCACACCATTTGATTTTTATGGTAGCTAATATTGTGATCAACAAGGCCTAGTTTATTGTGCATAAAAAATTAAGCTTCTCTCGTGCTAGTTGTCCAACATGTAGGTAAGGTACCATACTTGTCATAAGCATCCTCAACCATATTAAAGTCTCCACACTTGATCCATGTAACTAGAGGTAATGAGTCAACATGAAAATAATAAAAAATAGATCATTCAAAAACACCATTGGAAGCATAAACAATAACTATCCCAAAGAAATGATAATCAACATTCAATAAAATCCATAATATTTTTTTGGTGGGATCAAATCCTTGGTCCACTAAATGTGGGTACCATTTAGGAGAGAGAAAGGTAAAAAAATCCACCATGAATGAATTTTGAAAGGAAGTAAAGGTGCAAAATATGCTTCCTGCACTAATATATGAGAGCGCATATGCATCATTAGAATTGATGGTTTTATTCTTGGTTTTCTTGCATGGATTGTTTTCTGGGTATTTTGGCATTCATTTGCAAATTCTTGTTAATTTTGAGGATTCAACCAACAATTTGGGCAATTCTTTGCAATTTTCTCATTTTTTTGGTGCGAATTTGGCCTTGACCTGCTCATTTGTTGGCTTGACCTGCCAAGATTTGGTGCTGATCTACCTATTTGTGGCGTTGATTTGATCTCATTCAATATCATTCTACATTTTGCATGTGATAAGAGGATTTTGGCATGAAGATAAATCGCCCTCCATCCCATGCACATAAGTTTCAGTGATTATTTTGCTGTTCGTGAGCTTCTTTTCAGGCGCCTAAAGCTTCTTTATAGGAAGTGAAGATACAATTTGGACACCTCTATGAAGACTTTTTAAAAGCTGACCAATGCTTTTTACAGGCCGTTGCATTATTTAAAGCCACGGCTCCATTATTGACGGTTGCCAGGCGTGCCATGTGATCTTCTGTTAGAAAGACTTTAAAGTCTCTTCTTCTAGGACACAAAAAAAACTTTTAAATGGGAAGTCAAAATTTTGATTGTGAATAGTGGATGGAAAATTCTTTTTTTTGAAGAATTTAGCGTTACAACTGCGAAAATTGTGTTGTTTACAACATATTTTATCTCCTATTCTAACTGGAAAACTAATTTTTCAAAGAGAAATCATCTTAACCTTCTTATGAGGTAACTTCCTAGCTCAAAATAATCTTCAATTCAAGTTCTTTTCTCGAGACTATGAAATCTTGATATTGACCATAGTGAAATCTATGAAGGAAATATGACCAAAGAATTTATTTGTTGGGATCACTTCCATTGAAATTATATATAGGAGTATTGGTGAATTCCATTGGGAGGCCAATGGTGTTTTGTACTCTAATTTGGAAGAGACGAAGAAGAAATTAAAGCAAGCTATTGCTAAGATAACTTGATTATATAAGTAGATTGAACAAGAGAAGCATGTGAAAAGGATCCATAAGTAGGATATCAGTGGTTCACATGTAATAGATACTCGCTTATAAGAAGACCACTTAGCTATTTATAAGAAAATGACTGAGAAACTTGAATCAAATCAAAATAAATGAGGTAAATTCATCAAAGAAAACGACACACTAAAAGAAAATTTGGAAAGTAGAAGAAAATCATAAAAAATAGAGTACATAGAAACTACATACTAAATAATGAGTGACCTCCACTTACCCTACTAATAAGATACAATACTTTTCTAAGGCTCCTATTTGAGTATTTCTTGATATGAGATTATCTTTGAAAATGGATTAAACAAGCTCAAGCACTCCTTCCTACCTTGAAAGCATAATGTTATGCTTGGCAGATTGAGGAAAATGAAATGATTTATCCACTCTAACATGCTTCAAGCTATGTATTAATTAGTTTTGGCATCCTATATTTCTTCAATATAGCCAAATCAATCACCCAAGTTTTTAGATACATTGAGTAGATTGATTCCTACTTGAAAATCTTGAAGCTAGCATAGGATAACATAGAAGATTCTTAATTGAATCTAGAGTTTTAATTGAAAAAAGATCTCCCATCCCATTGGAATGACATCTATCATTCCATCTACATTGTGGGAGCCTACCAAATGGCATTATTTAAGAAAGTATAAGATATGATTAATCTACAAGACCAACCCACCAATCCCAAGAAAAAAACATTTTTTCAATGTTTTAAGTCCCTTGATTACTTTGGGAATAAAGATGATGCAACCTTCGTTGATTTGTAAGATTTTAAGTTCTTTACTTCAATCAACCTTGCCTCAAGGATTGGTCTCTTAAATTAGTTTTCACTCCTCAAGGTTGATACATTTGAAGCTCTAGTGACCTTGCTCAATGACCTCTGATTATCTAACCAAATTAAGAAATAGAAGCATGGAACCGAGATCCCTAAGTAGGATACCAATTATTCATATATAGTAGTTACTCAATTTTGAGACAACCACTTAGATATTTAGAATAAAGTGACCTTAACAATTTTAAGAAAATAAAAACAGGGTAAAATTCATCAATTAACTCACACTAAAAGAATATTTCGGAAGTAGAGTAAAAGTATAAAAATACAAAGTACATATCAAATACATCCCAAATCATGAATGAAATCTACTTACGTAACCAAATAAGAGTCAATAAGTATACAAGGATACTATTTGAGTGTTTCTTGGTTGAAGATGATATTTGGAAAAAAAAATCAAATCAATCAATACTTCTGACCTTGAAAGTACAATGTTTTGATTGGCAAGGAAAGATAAATGACTTGATTTATCCATTGCAACATGCTTCAAATTAGGAATAAATTATTTTTGGATCCTTAATTGCTTTGAGTTAGCCAAATTGGTCACCCAAGTGTTTTGCTACATTGACTATATTGATTCTTGCTTGGAAATATTAAAGTTAAAATAAGAAAATTAAGGATAATTCTCAATTTATGATAGAATTTTAATTGACAAATCTCTTCCATCTCATTGGGATCGGGTTTATATTTCCCTCTACATAGTGGAATCCTACTAAGAGGTATTATCTAAGGAAGTAGAAGATATGACTACTCTACAAGAGTAGTCGAACAATGCTAAGGAAAATGATTTTCTTAAAGTTCTGAGTCCCTCTACTACTTTGAAAATAAAGATTGATGTAACCTTGATCAAGTGCAAATATTTCACATTTTATCCTTTCATAAAATTCACCTCCAATGTTGGTTTCTTAAAGCATTTGCCACTTCTCCTGAGTGATACTTGGGAAGATCTAGTGTCCTCGATCAATGCCCTACCATATCAACCAATTTATTTATTCTTAATAAATTATCAACTTCCCAAAAATATCATTTGCACTTGATGGGAACCATTTTTTAGGTTCTAGTTGTTGCTAGCATTGACTAAATATAGAAATGGAAAAAAATTAATTAAATTTTATATTAAGATATAATCAAGTATAATATGTACTTTGTAATCCATGGATTCACTCATTAATTTCATTTAAAAAATACTAGCAAGGAAACATAATTTGCACATAAGAAAGAGATCATTTGTTTAAATTAGCATGTGCCCTAAGGATAATCAATTTTCTAAAATGTAATAGCCCAATAATGTTCCAAGTATAATGAAAAATATATACATTATATCTACATTATGTGTGTTTTGAAAGCAAGGAGAATGAGTAAATGGTGCTTCAATGTCATAAGGTTCCAAATTTTTGTAAGCTCCCCTAGAACTA
>VDFB02144502.1:46904-68083 GCA_007258455.2 Sequoia sempervirens | reverse complement strand
AAAAGCCATCTCAAAGAATCAATGTAGAGAGGGATACTAGTTGGAACTCTCAAAGGTGCCTTCCCTTTTCATAAGGCCTTAGTGTTGGGATTAAGGTGTCTCAACCTTGGAGAGTACCGTGATTAAATAATTTATTTATTTTCCCCTATGTTGTTGATTTAATTTATTAAATACAAAAATATAAGTTTCTAAGTTGCTAAGGCACTTTGTTAGACCCAATAGTGAGTTGGCTTCCTACATACAAGATGCAAAGTGAGAGAATGTGACACTTATCACATAGGAACTCCTTTGGAAAGAGGAAAATGTTTAAACCTCTAAAATGTGTGCCATGTTGACATGTTGCATTCTATTTTGCATGTTAGCACTTGGTGGGGCTCGCTTGTGAGCACATTCCTTCTTTGGAGAAAGGGAGCATCGAAGAGTGACACTTGTCACCTAGATGTTCATTCTCGCATTTTAATTGTGAATTATTCAAGGAGGTGTGCCATGGTTTGAAGAGTTGACTCATACTTGAAAATAAATGTTTCTAAACGGAGACTGAGTTGTCATTGAGAGTGACTAGGAGTCAAAGATAAGTTTTATTTTAGCAGTGAAGCTATATTTTCTCTATGGGTACTTTTACATGTGAGGTTGCTTGATTTTGGAAGTTGCAAGCCTTGCATGTGGTTGCATGTTGTTGCATTTTGAGTTGGTTTATTTTCGGGTAACTAAGAACTCATGCATGTTGTTGATTCCAGTTTGCATACATGTAGAGACTGTGGGAATGACACTTGGTGATCTTGGGTGCCCATGTATGAGTAAAATAAATATGTTAATGCCTTAGTGCATTGTATGAGATTGATTATAATTTTTTTAGATATCGTTATGCTATCGGATTCACTTTAGAGTTTGTATCACAAAGTATTAACACCTGCAAGAGAATAGACTTTGAAAGTTATATTGTAATTGTTTTTACTGTAATACAATTGATATATGCTTTGGTGTGTGGGTTTTTTTCCTAAAAGGGTTTTCCCACATAATTTTTTGTGTCTTCTGGTTTAATGCTTAAATCTGGAAAATAACTTAAATGAATGTGCAATCTTAAATGAAACTATCATCCTTAAAAGATTTGAAACAAAGTTTTACAACTCTCTCCTGAATATTTGCATTAGGAAGCATTAGGAAGGTTGTATCCGCACTCTGCTTTCCTTTCACTTAGCTATTCTTCACATTGGATAACACAAGTCAAATATAAACAACCCTTTATCAAGAGCCTAAACAAATTTATCCAAATTAATCAACATTATTCTAATGTTGTTGAAATATTTCCAACTCAAAATTTTGGCTAGTATATGTCTCCTTTCCTTCATCTCCCCAAAATCAAGTGCTATCTTCTAGGAAAATATATTTGGTAGCTTGTTCAAGTTGGCCTTGATGTGTATTTATTGTTCTATT
The DNA here is from genome assembly GCA_007258455.2 of Sequoia sempervirens. Taxonomy (NCBI): domain Eukaryota; kingdom Viridiplantae; phylum Streptophyta; class Pinopsida; order Cupressales; family Cupressaceae; genus Sequoia; species Sequoia sempervirens. Next base: position 66,649 of record VDFB02144502.1, on the reverse strand, counting down.
GATCCACCCATCTATATTATTTATGTTTTTTCCTTCATAGGCAAATAACTCTAAGGAAGAAACCACACATCCTATAACACTTCCTTAAACGTGGCCCCAAATCAACTAAAGCTTTCTTTTTCTCAAGAGGACCATTTAATGTCAAATTTATTATGAGTAGAGTGATGGATGGGCTCTACATCCTCATCCAGTTTCTCCAGCTTTCATCTAAGAGTAAAATGAAAAAAAAAACAAATTTCATGGTTGGATGGGTAGGGATTTGAATACATATCAACTATAAAAGGTTAAAACCCTACTATTTAGATGGATAACTAATATGTGAATGAGATAAGGGCTGATATAAAATATAAAATCAAACAATAATCACATTTGAACATTAAACCCTAGAGACAAAATAAGGTTGGATAGGGTAGATGAAAGCAAGGTTGTACTATGAGGTACAAAAACTAGAAAGATAAAGATATTAAGTAGAAATAAAAAATGATAATTGAGCCCTAATCAAACTTAAATATAAGTAAGATTAAAAAAATATATATCTGAAAAAGATTAATTTAGAGGATTAAATTGTAAGGAAAAACCCAAGGAGGTGTAGAATAAGTTGGTTTCACCAAGAAGTAAGAAAAATAAACAGTTTTCCTAAATTCTCTTAGCCTAATTATATAAATAAAAGTTGGGTCTAATAATTACAATAAGTGAATGAAAATTAAATGTGAAGTTATGGGTACTTGGCTCTAGAATTGATGAAGAAAAAATATTCTTGATGTCATGTTGAATTCATTTTCCACTATCTAGATACCATATAGGAATTTGTCAACTTGATAGATGAACAAGTTCTCTTAGACCAAACCACTTTAGCAAGCTAAATCAACGGTGATGAGAAATATCAAAGATAACATGCATAAACATACAAATGATCTCTATGATGACTCATTTATTTTAATTCTTTATTACCCTTCGAAAATTGAAATGTGCTTTAATAATTTTCTCCTTGAATTTGCAAATAAATTAATTACACATTGAATGTCTTTGGATTTAGTACTATGACATATGAACACGTCATATACAAATGTGTTAATTCATCTCATAAAGACTAGTATGAAAATGTACAAGATTGAATTAGATCAATCCTATGCCTCTAAAAAATAAAGCACAAGGATAAAACAATAATCTCAAGATAGAGATTAAAGATGTGAAAGGAACTACAAATGAAGGTGCAATAATGACAAATAAATAATGAATGTGGATAAGTATAAAATAAAAATAAATACAAATCAAACCATAAATCAAACCGAACACAAGAATAAATGTAGCTTATCCAAAATAATTTATGATTAAACATTCTACCAAAATAATGACATAAACAAAAGAGTATAAAAAACCTTAATAAAGTTTGATGGTGGTATTTGAGTTTCATTTAAGAATTTGGGTGGCAAATTTCAAGCCTGCAGTTATTAACTAAATGCTGATATAAGCATCACCCAACAGAACATTCATTTTTATGATCATAAAAGCCACAAATAAATGTATGAATACTAGATTTATGTACTTCTGATGCATTCTCATTTCAGCAACAGTAAGAGGCTGGAAGATTTTTTTTCTCACATTAAACTCAAATAAAATCTAGTGTACTTTCTGTGGTCTATTGTTGCTGATGGCATTTAAATGAAGGTCCCAGAAAGTCAGTCTTATAATGAACATTTAGGAATTTGTCAGTAGAAATTAAATGAATGTCTATTCGAGCATTACAGCTTTTATGCATTTACAGGAATGGATTGATATATAATACCCAAGTTTAATAAAAACATTAAGGACTGGTAATAAAAGCATTATGTATTAAATTTTTATTTCTTGGCTTTTTCTTAATCGATGAAAGTTTGTAGGATAATGAGTTTTAATAATTTACTGAATATTTTATTTCATGTTTTAATCATAATATTTGTTTGTTAAACTTATTCATATTTTCTAATTATTCAGGAGAGATTCAGGATAGATATAAAGGGCAACATTCCTATTGAATGTATAGGTGTTTGTATGCAAATTTATTGGGATGCATTATTGATAAAATAGGAATAAGTTTTGTAAAGATTATTTTATATTTAAAATTATTTATATTAATTTTATTTGTTATTCATAATATTAATATAATTATATTAATTAGTATGATATTTTAAATATATATATTTTTAAAATGTTGAGAAATATTAATTTGAAGTTTTTAAAAATATTTTGTTTATTATTAAATATTATTATTTTGACATGTAAATGGCTGTCAAATTTAAGGTAAATATAAGAGTTTTTGTTAACACATTCATACCATTATACTTCACCTCTTGTTGCTTTTGATAATAGGAAAAAAACAGATTTTGAAGGGATCCGTAACCCTTTACAACAAGAAAAGCCAGGCTGCAGAAAGGACAGCCTGCAGCCAACAAAAGACCAGCACCCAAACAAGAACCATCAAGAATTACAATTAGCACTTTTCTTGTGGGAGCGAAGAGTCATATCGAAAGAAGGCCGTAAAGATTTATCTTTTTTACCCTTGACAGTAATCCATCCTTCTTCCACCTGCGAAGCCATACTAAGCCACCCCATATTAATATTATCATGAGGAGAAAAGCCAGCAACCAAACACTTAGGATTGTCCTCATGACAACTTAGTAAAGATTGAGACTTATCAGAGAAGCTGCCGGGATGACCAGCCAAGGCACTATCATCCGGAGGGGCAGCCAAAGGCGCAATAGGGGTTGTCTTACCAACCTCACCAGAAGAGACGACCGGAGGGGGGGTTCCAAGGTCCGGTGGTACCGAAGCAACCACCTCAGAAAAACTCTTATTTTGATCAGCAATCTTCTCAACAGTATAATGTTGTTGAGAAGCCCCTTTCCACCAAGTAGATGTCTTAGTATTTTTTTCAAAACCACAATATGCAGCAGCGTGTCCGGTTTTGAAGCATCTCCTACACCGGAAAGGAATTCCTTCATAATCCAAAGATTGGATCCAAGAGCCTTTAGAAGAATTTAGTAAGATCTCTGCAGGTAACCCTTTTGAAACATCTAAATCGACCAATATTCGAGCAAAGGTGGAATGAAGAACGTCAGTAGAATCTTCATCCATCATCAGAAAATCTCCAAGAGCATCACCCACTTCCTCCAAAAGAGAGACATTCTAGAGATGAAGGGGGAGATTAGGTAAACGAACCCAAATTGGGAATTTGTTAAATGTTTCAGAAACAGGGTTGAAGTCAGAATGCCAAGGTTTCACCATCAGCAAAAATTTGTCTTCCCAACTAAAAAATTTATCACACAGAATAACATTTCTGTCCAGAGCATTATCAAATTTTGCCACAAAAAAACCTTTAGCCATAGGAAAAATTTGAACTTTACCCGAAATAAAAGGCTCCCATTCAGAAGTAATCCAAGAGTGCAAAAGAGGGAGGCTGGGCCAAAAACCTTTAAAACGACAAATCACTCCAAGAGCAGAGAGGTCAGCAGCAGTCTCCTCAATTTCGTTGACAGTTTCATCTTTAAGCTTCACTGAGATAGAATTCCGGACCGGAATAAAACCACCAGAAAGCCCCAACTTTGATCTAACATTCGTCCTGGCTTTGGCAGCAGCACCAGCACCCTTAGCCAGCCCACCACCAAGCAAATTCGCTCCAGGAGCCTTGGTCGTTTTAGAAATTGAGGGAACAGGGCTGCCACTGCCCTGTCCACCACCGACGCCACTTTCATTTCCCAAACCACCAACAGCCGAACCAACCTTCCGCCAGCCCACCAGCAGCCAGGCCAGAGGGGAACCCCCGCCAACCCAGAGCCAAAGAGCAACCCACGACGGCCAGGATTCTGAGCCCCTCAAGAACTCCCGCTCATTCAAAAATCAGAGCCGCTTTAGACCACCAAGTGTAAAATTGTTATTCACTTCACCCCTTGTTGTTATTGTAGAATGCCTCTTGACATTAATTAGTAGATATCTTAAATATATTCATTGTTTTTGACATATATATATCAAATTTACTATTAAAATAAAATTGATATCTTCACCACAAATTTAATACAGTGGTTTGTATCTTTTAGCATTATATAAACATATGTATAGATGTTTATATATACACATATATAGATATGTATATATACATGTATATACATATACATACATACATACATACATACATACATACATACATACATACATACATACATACATACATATGTGTCACTCATGAATGGTTTGCTATAGTGGTGGGAGTTTGGGGGACATGATTGTGATGATGGTAGAGGTCTGTGGGAATTCATTGCCTTGAGTGGGAAGTCCCTCTATGCATCGATATTTATTATCTTGGGTTTGTTTATCCATATAATAGTTTTGTTTCCCTACATTGTGGCTAGCTTCTTGTTGATGACTCCCAGGTTTGGTGCCAAGGGTGCAAGCAAAAGGAAGGGCGATAGTGATATGGAGAGAAAAATGTGAAAAATCCCTCGAAATAGAGGAAGTACTAGAGGAGTCTGGTGAAGAAATGATGGTTGGATTTATGGAGTCTTTTGATAAGGAAAGTCAAAATCTCAACCTTAGGTAGTGGGTGATTAGGTTTTGGGATTTAGCAAAGGAAATGGATGGTACCTTGGTTGTTGGTTTCTATTCTACTATGACAAAAATGTCACTTGATCTTGGTTATACATGTGGGTGTTGGAATGTGTTTGACACGACTCAATCTCTCTTTTCCACCTTGATGCTTTCCACATTGACCTATTCCTACTTCCTCCATGATGATATTGAGGATATCATCCATTAGGCTAAGGTTCATTTTGATTATTTCTTAGAAAATCTTGATTATTCCAAATATCAACTTTGTTTGCAGAGGGTTGTGGAGGAATTGGTGATTGCTTTGAAAGTGAGGCTCTTGGTGGATGTTATCTTGATGCTATTTAAATGTTGTGATAGTGGTGGTGTGAGATTGAACTAGATCAATTCTACACAACTCAAAAATAATGCATAAGGATAATACAATAATCTCAAGGGAGAGAGTAAAGGTGTGGAAGTAAGTGAGAATTAAGGTGCAATAATGACAAATAAATAGTGAATGAAAATAAATGTAAAATAAAAATAAATACGAATCAAGCCATAAATCAAATCGAACACAAGAATAAATGTCACTTATCTATATATTATTACAATTTATCTTTCTCTTTGTAAAGATTCTGAATCTTTTCAAAACCCTACTTATCCAATGAAAAACATTCTAGCAAAATAAATATTAAATTAAATAAGAAATGACATAATTAAAAAGATACCAAGAGAAAGATGATAATTGAATTTCATTAAGAATTTGAGGTGGTAAATCTCAATCTTACTATCATTAAGTAAATGTAGATAAGCATCACCTAATGGAACATTCATTTTTATGATCATTAAAAGCCACAAATAAATGCTTGAATACTAGATTTATCTATTCTCAGTTCAACAACAGTAACAAGTTGGAAGATTTTTATTCTCACATTAAACTCAAATAAACTCTACTGTACTTTATGTGGTCTATGGTTGCTGATGGCATTTAAATGCAGGTCCAAGAAAGTTAGCCTTCTAATGAACTTTTAGGAATTTGTCAGTAGAAATTAAATGAATGTCTAATTGAGCATTACAGTTTTTGTGTTGAAAATTGTATTAAGTTTAATTAGGTGTTGAGCATTCCATCTTGAGCTTAAGGATTGGTAATCAAAGAATTATGTATTAAGTTTTTTTCTCTTAGGTTTTTTTCTTGATTGATGGAAGTTTATGGGATGCCCAGTTTCAGTAATCCACTGAATATTTTATAACATGTTTTAATCATAATATTTATTTATTAAACTTATCCATATTTCTCAAGTATTTAGAAGAGATTCATGATTCTATATTGAAGGTGAACACATGGTAGCAAATTTAATAGGATGCATTATTGACAAAATAAAATAATAAGTTTTTATAATAGATTGTTTTATATCTATAATTACTTATATTAATTTTACTTGTTATTAATATTATAAAATTAATAATAAAAATCATATGATTCTATTAACAAATATATAATCTTATATATTTAAAAAGTTTGAAAATCAAACATTTTATTTAATAAATAGATATAAAAAGAAATGGGTCAAATTTACAGAATATATTAATTTCTTTAAATTTTAAATATTATACATATTATTTGTTTTGTTTATATAAAAGAAAAATTTAAAATATAAGTCTTCAGATTAATGTGTTGTCACTTTTTTTTAGTGTATTGGCACTTATATTCACTATGCTTTATCAATCTAAAAGTAAATTTTGAAATACAAGTGCCTTGGTAATGTGCTAGTGTCATTCTCTTAATTGTTGTTATCTATATATTAACTTTCACCAATCTACAAATGAAAACTTTGATCTAAATAAAAAATTTGCATTAGGGTAATTTAGTGGTAAAATTATATATCTAAGTTTTTTAATGTTGTGGATTATAATGAATGACTTATTTTTATGCATTGACTAATGTGTAAAATGTCACATATTGCGTAAAATTTGGCCAAATACATTATCCTAATCAATCCCCATCATTACCTTTTTTTCCCCAAAAAAGGGGGTAAAAATTTATTAGATTAGAAAAGCAACAATACAAATCTCAAAAATACAACCCCATCCAAGAGGGGCCCACCCATCCCAAGCAACCAACCCAAACAAGACCATACAATAGCAAAGCCAAAGAAATGCCCCACTTGACCACACTTTATTAAATCCTATCCTCAATAATCAAATCCTCCAATCTTTGGGAACATTGCATAGGTAAGTGTTTCCAACCATCAACCCTCCAATCTCCCATAAACTCAGATGCCCATTTAGCCAAACAATCTGCCACTTTATTCCCCTCTCTTAGGATATGGATAAATAAGATATATCCAAGGAACTACTAATTTGATGAATCTGGCGCACCATTGACTCCAACTGTCAATTAGCTCCACCAAGCTCCCACCTATTCGACATGTTAATCAAGATCTGAGAGTCTGCCACAAATAATTTTGTTCCAACCAAGAGTACATCCCATTTCCAAAGCGATAAGGATAGCCTAAGATTCCATAAGATTATTAGACTAGTGTCCTTTAAATAGGGAAAATAAGAACAAGACTTCCCCTGGATAGTCTTTACCAACTCCTCCAACCATAGTTGGTCCAGGGTTTCCTCTAGAGGAACCATCAATGTTGATCTTATAGACACCAATATGAGGAGGAGGCCATCTCCCCTCTCTCTAGGTCTTCCTTTGGGGGTGGTGAATCCCCCTTGACAAGGTAGGAGCCAGACCTCCCCCAGAAAGACCAAGGTTTTGCATCAGCTCCACCTCCCCATGCTTTGAAAGGGTATTTGTCACACACTTAAGCTTGGATAGTCTCTTGGATCATTCCCAAAATACTTTTCCAAAGCTATTGCACTCCTAATTGTCCTCCTTGAAAGATCCTATAGTTCCTTTCCAGCCAAGTTTTCCAAATGATGCAAGAAGGCCCAATATTCCAAGCCACCTAAAGAAAAGAACTCTTAGCTGGCATCCTTCCCAAACTTCTCCAAAACTCAACAAGGGAGGAGGCATGCACACATGCTTGCTTCCAAAAATCCACCAAAGATGTCAAATGGTCGTCGAGAAAGAGCACTGGAAAAAAATTTGATAGGTTGTGTCCTCTTCATTTACACAAAGAACACATATAGGACCCTGGAACCCTCTCTTGCACAAATTTTCCTAGGTGAGACATCTATTACATGAAACTAATCATATGAAAAAATTACATTTGGGCCAAACATACTTGTTCCACACATTCTTCCACCAATGGACTTCATCTCCCCCATATTTCTGCCTATCTAGAGCTTGGTATCTAGAGGCCACTGAGTACACCTCTCTCTGGTCCAATCCCTAAACTAAGATATCACTAGTCACCAAAGAGCTACAAGTTATTCCTACAAAGATACATGCTAACTCTGCTTGATCCTCCATAGAACCACTCGACAAAAAAATTGAGGGGTCCTTCCACTAAAACACATTCACCTTCCCCAAGTTCCTACTTTCCTTGAAGTCCTCCACCCTAGACCATCCAACTTCCAAGAAATTAATACATAATGTTTGTAAGTGTAGATACATGGAAATTATAGGAGGGAATCCATCCCATGAATCAAATCAGAATAGGGCCTTCTACCCCTATTATAGATCCAAAATAAACCCTACTAAATTAATTTAGCACCCCTCTTAAGAGTATCCCAAATCATAGAACCCTTCCTAGCTAAGTTGATCCTAGGTACATCTTCACTTGACACTCCCCCTAGATATTTGTAGGTGAGAATCTTGGCCCAAGATTGATCATAATTGGAGCACCATCACTAGTATAATTTAGTAGCTAGGGCCTGACCCATGAGAATAGCCTACCTCAGACCAAGACCACCCTCCTGCTTCGATCTATAAATAGTCTCCCACTTCCTCAAACTCCACTTCATGAATTCAAGACTACTACCCAAAGAAATTTTCTAGACAAAGTATCCAATTGCTTCACAAAACTTAAAGGATCCATTTGAACCATACACCTATAAATTGGAATAGATTGCACCACTGATTTCAATAGTAACACTCTGCTTGCAAAGGATAGCCACTTGACATTCCAATGACTAACTCTTCCATGGAACTTATCAAGAATAGATTGTCAGGTCCCCCCAGGTAAGGGACCAACAAAGAGAGGGATTCCCAGATAGACAAAGGGCAACTCTCCAATTTGGAATTTGAGGATTTGAGCAATTCTAGACTGAATTCTAGGAGGGGTGTTGAAGAAAATATAAGATTAACAACTTCCCTAATTTTGGATATCCCAAACAACACTATATCATCCATAAATTAAGTGAGATTGGGCTTCTAGGTTATCATCCCACCTCTATCCATGAATCAATTCTTGCCTCACATGTGACTTTATAATTCTACCAAGGCCCTCTGCCATTAGAATGAATAAATAAGGTGACAGAGGGTCTCCCTACTGAAAGCCCCGTGAAGCACCAAAAAGACTTGAGGGCTCACTATTAATTAGAACATAATATGAAGTAGTAGTAACACAACTAATCACCCAATTGACCTAGTCGAAACCAAAACCAAACACTAGAAGGAATTTTTGAATAAAATATCATTTAACTCAGTTATAGGCTTTGGTCATGTCCAAATTGATGAACATAGCCTTCTGCTTGGAACTCTCTATGGAATAAATGGCCTTATCTGCAATAACTACCCCATCCAAAAAAAAATTGCCAGTAATAAATCCTTCCTGCCCCTCAAAAATAAATCTACTGAGCCATGGCTTGAGTCTTTGAATAATTAACTGAGTTATGATTTTGTAAACCATGTTGTAGAGGGAAATAAGCCTAAAAATATCCAAGTAATTATCCCATTCTTTCTTGGGAATGAGCATAAGAAATGTGGAGTTCATTGCTCTCAACATTTGCTTGTTTCTCTGTGACTCTTGTACTATCTCCAATAAATCATATTTGATGACCTCCAAAAATTCTTGAAAGAATTCAATCAAAAAACCATCAGGACATGGGGCTTTACCTTTTCTCATCTAAATCACAATACTCTCCAATTCATCCAAAGTTATGGGATTAATTAGCATCACATTCATCTCAATAGGAACAATTGAAGGAATGCACTCTATAATAAGGTTCTCCTCTACCATTGCATCAAGAGATTCTTCCTTAAACAGAGATGATAATTACTGGATAACCTTGTTATAGATATCTCTAAAGAAGATAGATAAACTCCCTATGAAGTCACAAGTGAAGATATCATATTCCCATGCCTTTTGGCCTTAATTGAATTGAAGAAGAAATTCATATTCCTATCTCCCTCCTATAGCTAGTTAATGCATGACTTTTTTTTCCAATAAGTTTCTTCTTGTAATTACCATTCCGCAAGCTCCTTCAAATCTTCCATGTCTGCTTTATGAGAGTCCTTAGTAGGCCCATGATCTCTATTTTTCCTGGTGATGATCTCGACCGTTTTTTGGGCTTCCGATTTAGCCAGAAAAGATTTCCAAAGCACCCTCTATTCCTCTTCTTAAGCTGATATTTCACATACTAAAGCCTTTTAACAAAGGAGTACAAGCTTATCAGAAGGAGTACTTTTTGGATACCTTTGGACCTGGGATGGATAAAATGTAATTTTGATGGGTGTTCAAAGGGTAATCCTGGTCTGGTGGGGGTGGGGAAATAATTAGAGATCATCAAGGTAATTTTGTGGCTTGATACAATAGAGGCTAGGGCAAGGAAATAAACAACATGGCAAAGGCTAAAGCAATGTGGGCGGGTATAAATTATATGAAAGAAAAAGGTTACACTAAATTCTGGGTGGAAGGCGACTCCAAGCTAATAACAAATTATTTAAATAGTATGGTTGATGTGTCGTGGAAATTAAAAGACATCCTAGATGACTGTAGAAAAATGATGAAAACCTTCCAACAATATAATATTTTCCATGTCTATAGAGAAGGTAACATGGTTGTGGATAAAATGGAAAATATTTTCCTAAGACAATCAGAGTGGGAGTATTGGAATTTCTCTCAATTGCCAAGCCAAATCAAGGAGATTATATTCAAAGAAAAATTTGGGCTCTTAAATAATGCTACATGGATATGAAGAAATTAGTGATGATGGAGTTTTCGAAGAGTTATCAAGTTGGCACAATAATAATTACCCTACTCATAATTGAGATGAGTAATTTGGAGAGTAGGGATTTGGGGTACTCTAAAGTTGATAAGAGTATGATAAATCTTCAAAAGTATAAAAGAAATAAGATAGAAAGAAATGATTTTTTTAGAAGCCTCATGTAAAAGTAAAAAAGGAAATGAGCTTGTAATACGTCATGTAATGATTTTACCCATCCAAACCCCTAAAAATATTTCAAAGTATTTTTGACAGGATAGTTTTGCATGTGTTAACTATGACAGAATGGAGGATAATGGAAAAAGATTAATTATGTGTCTTAATGGTGGGGGTGTTGTCATTTCCAATAAAGGATTGTTTGATAGATTTGAGTTACTTCCTTGTGAACAACACGATCTTTATAATATTATTGTCAAAAGATTTGATTTTTCACTATTCCAAATGAAAAACCACCAAGTTACCATCAAAGTTGAAAATTTTGAACTATCAGTGGTTTCTATTGTGGATGAGAAGGGTCTAAGTGTGGGTTATTTTCTTTTGCGCAAGGACTATTTTACCAGGGATAAAACAATAGGAGGTCCCAGAAAGAGAACTAAGGCTAGCAAACATGACTCCCTGAGGTAGAATGCAAAGTTATGGAGCCTCTTTGAATGTGTTGGATTTACCTCGTACTTCAAAGCTATGGAGGGTTGTAGTGAGGAGGTTAGCTATAAGTTTTCTAATGCATGGAGGGATGGTGGGGTCGAATTAGGTGGTCTTCATTTTGCAGTGGATGCTAAGTTGATAGCTAAGGCCACGGGGCTCAATTATAAAGGAAATAAAATCACCAAGGTAATCACGGGCAACTACTAGACCTATATTGACAATTTTTTTGAAGCCAAGGAAAAACCTCAAAGATTTTAGAATGGTTATGCCAAGTTGTTGGTCCTGCCTCCTTATCACAATGCTTATTATTTTATTATGAAATGGTTACCACAATATTTTTTTCCTCAAGAAATGGTCACCTATATTTGATCACCCAATAGATAATTGGTTGCTAACTCCTTTAGATAATTGGTAGTGGACTACCTAATAAGCCAAAACTAAGAAATATTTAATCTTTATTATAATATAAATTAATATATGTTTTGACTCAATTATTCCTTTATATGTATCCCTCTACTCTAAGTTTATAAAGTGGAGATAGAAACTTATATTTAAAAATCCCCCATTGTCCTATTTTTTTTCCCCCAACTTAGTCATCTACTAAAATAATGGCCATTAAAGTGTGGGGCTAGGAAGGATGAGGTAAAGGGTGGTGGAATTTTGTTGGGACCTTGCTTTGATTCTCAAGTTTCAAATAAGATTTTACATACTTTTGATTCTATCCATATTGTAGAATAGAGATTTTGCCTCAAATCTAACCAAAGATCTAGACTTCCGTAGATTCCATGCTAGAATCTACAACCAATCTAAAGTTGAAAATGGAAAATCAGTTGATACCTAGAAAATATAGTGATTGAATACCTTATCTATATAGATTCTAGGGTACTATCCTAATCTCCTAAGATGTTTGGCACCATGAATAATTATGTCACCATTATAGTAGAGGGTGTGTCTTTTAGATCCATGGGAAATATTTGTGAGATCAAGCTCGGTCCTCTCACTCAAGTTTGAATGTTTATGAATTGTGAATTCTCTTCAATATTGAGGTCAAAAAAGACCATAAAAAGATTATTTATTTGCTAATAGGTGTTTTTTTACCAAAAAATAAAAGAGATATATGGATAAATAAAGTATATAAAAATAAGAAACAATCTCATACTCCCTCTAGGGTCAATAAAATAAGGAATGCTAAGAAGTAATCTAACGTAGAATTTAATGAAAAAATATTTATAGGTTGAATCTTAGAGAACTCATGGAAAGGGAAGCTCTAAAATAAGTTTCTAAGAAAATTCAAGGTATTCTAGAGAGGTGGGATTCATGTTCACCCATAAATCTAAAAAAATAATTTAATTTCTTAGAATATTTTATGATTAAGAAAAACGAATAGGTTTGATCTCTTATTTTAAAAAGAAAAAAAAAATTTAATGGATCAGTTTAATATGATCTTTTTGAGGATTTGGAAGGATGGATTATGTATTGGTGTTGAAACTACAAGGGCTTTGAGAAGCTTAACCACCATCTAGAATCCTACTTCTGTAATGGGTTTGATCCAAGTTGTTCCTCCTCATTACTTGGATATCCTTTTCACCCATAAGAAGGATGTTTTTTGTTGGATTTTCTTTAACATTTCCCCAATTCTATTGGAATTTTTTGTTGTCTTGATGTCAACAGATCTTTGTTGTTGCATTGATGTCAACCTATGGATTTTCTTTGATTAGTTGCATTATGTTGTCATTAGTATTATCACTAATGTCAACCTCTAGTGTTGCTTTGATGAGCATGTGTTTGTTGATGTTCAACCTCTTGCATGGTTAAGATGCTGAAAAGCTATTGCAGATGATGAGATGATGTTTTTGGTGCTTGATTTCCAAGTGCTTTTGAGAAAATTTGAATAAAAGAGGAAACAATGTGGTAAAGAGTGTTCAGTGTGGCAGAGTAGTGTTTAGTGTTTTGCTATATGTTTCTTCATGGTTGAACATATTCTTGTGTGGTTTGGATATGTTGATTAGAGGTGTTGTATCCAGATTTTTAGGTTGTGGATCATTCTGCAAAAGAAGTTGTGTTCACCAGTGTGTGAACTGTGATGCAATGTTGTTTGGGAGAAATGGTTTTGCTTTGCATTTCTCTATGTTTTGGTTTCTAGTTTTTTAGATTTGGAAGTGTGCTTATATTGTTCATATCTATCTTCATGCTAAATTGTTTGAGTTTTGGTGCTCTACACAGTTGAGTTCATCAATTATAGTGTGTGGAAGGTTAACTGGGTGTCCAGAATGAGTATGTTCTTCAGTTATATGATGTTGCAAAGGATTTTTTGGATTTCAAGGTATTGATGGAATATTCCAAATTATGTTTAAGTTTTGTGTGTGGTCTATGAGTCATCTTCGGATTTGGTGAATCATGTACTTAAATGTTTAATGGTGTTAACACAGGTTTAGTCAACCCTGGGTGTTTACACTAATTGCAGATATGCTTCGATGTTTGTGGAAGCGTTGTGTGACATGTATATGTAGAATTAGGTCTGAGTTAAGGTGTGATGTGGTTTTCCTTCATTCCTCTCCATTGTGGGAATGATTTGGTGTTGAACTAATTTGAATTTGCACATTTGAGGTGCATAGCCAATCTTGTAGATTGTTTTCAAGGTTGAGGGTGGTATATATGTGTGATGAATTGATGGAGGAAGCAATTAAGATGTGAGGTGCGAAGTGTTGATATGTGAAGTGCGAAAGTGTAAAATGCGGTGTGAGATTTAATGACTACAACTACTAGTAGTAGTGAGAAGAAGGTGTCTACATTCTTCAAAGAGAGTGAATATTTTGATGAAGCAATGGTGGAAATTTTTTGTTGCTCTGAGATAAATTTCTCATTGTAACAATATTCTATCTTCTTCTTTCTATTATGGCAATGAGCCATTGGCAGTGAGCCCTTCTTTCTTTTTGGCAATGAGCCTATTGTATTAAATGTTGCAATTACTTTATATTGTGAGCTAATCCTCATCGTGGTTTTTCCCTTTTTAGTTTTTCCACATAAATCTAGTGTTCGCATGTGTATGGATGTGTTTTCATTACTGTTTCTCATGTTTATACTTTTCTAATGCATGATAAGGGTTTAATGGTTGTTAAGGGTTTAAAGACTAATGCAGATTTGAATGTTAATGAGGGTTTTAATGTACAATTGATTCACTCCCCCTCTTAGTTGTCTTGTGCATTCAACAAATTGCCTTTGGAAAAGGAAAAATATTTGGTCAAAATTTATAAGATTCGAAAAGTTTATAACAACATCAAATGGTTAGTTCTATAGGATTTCAATACCCCTCTATCTTCTCTATAAAAAGGGTAGTTCTCAAACCTATTCTAATAGCATGGTTGATCTAGTTATTTTTATTTTTTCCTATACCCTACTAAATATGGAGTTAAATGAATCAAAATTCACATGGTCAAATTAGAGAATTGATTCTTCCCTAGTACAAGTAAGGCTTGATCATTTTCTCATGTCCCTTTACTGGATTTATACTTTCTTTATATGTCCCTCTACTTTTCCTTATATTGGATCATACTACTCCCCTTCAACTCTATAATTGGATAACGAGAAAAGAAGGAACGTGTACTCTTTAAAATTTTATATGTTGCTACATCATCCTAAATTACCTTCTAGAATGGATTAATGGTGGAATATTAAGTTTTAAGGTTCTATTATGTTCAAAATAGCTCATAAATTGAATAAAAAAGAAGATAAATACTAATAAATAAAACAAGTTTTCCTTTGGTAATATTTTCACCAAGAATAAAGGTATATTAATGGAATTGGAATCCCTATGAAAGGAAATTCAAACTAAATGTATGAATTAGGAATATTTTTTAAATAAATCCCTACTTTGCAAATACCACTCATTTGTCCCATGGAGAAAGAATTCTAGAGGAAAAAATCTAGGTCTTTGTGGCTGAAATAAGGTGATAGGAATACAATTTTTTCCACTTGACCAACCGTAAACATAGATCTAATAATATAATAAATCGCATCCAAAATTATAATGGAAGTTATTGTCTATATGAGGAGTGCATTAATAAAAATATATATAGACAAGAACTACTCACTAATGATAATTTACTCTATATGGACAAGGTAGCTTAGTTGTTATAATATATACCTTTTTGTTTCATATTATGATAACGATGCCTCGATTGCTTATGTTATAAAGAAAAAAACTAAATTTTTAGTTAACTCCTTTGAAGGAATCAATGTGCTAAGACTAGATGGATCCCTCCATTTATTATTCCAATTCTTCTAGAATATTATCACTAAATACATTGTAATTGTTGCTTTAGAATTCCTATATTTGGGACAAGTCATCAAGGAAATGATAAGCTTTAGACTCTATAATTACCATCCATGAGACCATCTATTTCTTGGATAAAAGAAGAAATGTGGATTCATCCTCAATTTGGATATGAACAAAGCTTACAATAGAGTATCTTGGTTCTTCCTTGATAAAAATTTGGAAGGTTTTGAATTTTGCTAGAAATTTAAAGGTCTGGTCCAAAATTATATATCTTATCCTTCTTTCTTGGATATAGTCAATGGTCTTCGGGTTGGTTTCTTTGTTATATTAAAAATAATTAGGAAATTTGACCTCATTTACCCATTTTTATTTATCTTTTTCACGAAAGCATTAAGCATAAGTTTGAATGCTACTACAAGCTTCGTTAAATTGAAGTCTTTAAGACTTCCTCCTTGGAGCTGATTCTCACCCATCAAAAATTAATTGATGATACTATTTTGGTGGGGAAGGATTTAATTATTGAAATTTATAAAAAAAAAAAAAAATCAAAATTATGAGAAGGCTTCAAGCCAAAGAATAAACATAGAAAAAAATATGCTTATACTTTGTGAATATGCCCTTCATAAAATAAATAAATAATTATAAATATTATTAATTTTCAAAAGAAAGTTTTACCTTCGATTTATTTTTAATTTCTTATGTTTAGGGAATGATCCTCGAGGATTACTATTCTTATATCTCATAAAGATTCCAAATCAAGCTAGCTTGTTGGAAATGCATTGTACTTAGTCAACTGAGTAAGATGTAACTTCTCAAATATACCCTATTAAATCTCTTGGTTTATTTTATATCCCTATTCAAGATTCCTTCTAGGATAGCTTATAAATTTGAGTAAATCCAAAAAAATATTTGGACATGTTTAGAGGAGGAAATAGCAATCCCACTAGTTAATTAGGATCAAGCATACCTTATTAAAAATAGGTTTCTTTGGGAATTAGAAAAATGAAAATGTTTAACAAGATCATTTTGCCCAACTGGGGTGGAGGTTTCTTAAAGATAATAAGGAATGGACTTCTATTATGAGGTCCGAATATTTAGAGATGGAAAACTTGATTTCTATTATTCAATATTATTATATTCTAATGGGACCTTGTTTTTGGAAGCTTTTAATGTAAAAGATATTTATATTGAAGAAATACATTAAATGGAAAGATGGGGATAGAAGAGGTGTTTAACTTTGGGATAAATTTAGTTACTCAACTATCCCTCAACTTTCTTAGAGCTTTTTTCCATTATTTATGAATTACTTGAAGATTTATATGGGTGTTTACGTAGCGGACCATTTCAAGACTCATGGATTGGTTATACATTGGAGAAATCTCTGCCTTCCTAATTCTCCAATAGATATCATCTGTGTTCATAGAAACTTTAAAATATTTGGGTTAGTTTCTATGTTCCTTAGCTATATAATGTTGATGAGCTCATTTTGGTAGACTATTTCTTGTGTATTTATGTTGGTATTTGAGTGATATTCACCTACAAAGAATCCTTTCATTAAAATTTTGTCTACATATGTGGTGAAATTCCATAAGTTTTTTAGATACATTGTAGTACAATAAGAATGGTGAATTATATATGATAATGATTTTGTAGGTTTTATGGTACATCATACATGTTAATTCAAATGTTAGGATGTTGTGATAGAAACTATAAGTAATATATAAGAATAATTCATTATCTCACATTGAATTTAGTGTTACTAAAAACATGGATGGTGATGCAAATGCACTTATAAAAAAGTTGCAATTCATGTGATGTAGTCTAGGAACATGATTATTTATAGGTGAGTGTTCTAAGGTAGCATAAGTAAACAAAATGAATGAAATATTTATATTTCCTACTACAACCAAGGATCTAGTAGTGGTGATTGTATTGGAAACATGCTAATAATGATGTTGTAAAGGTTGTAACTATTAACTCATTGTATGGTAGTGTAACAGTATACAAGGAAAATTTTCAAGTGGAGATATCATACTTGGTAGTTTGATATGTTGACATTATTTATGGCTAGATTATACTTCCATAACTATTATCTTTTCATAAATTGTCTAAAAAATTAAATAATTGGTATTTATTTAGTATTCCCTCATGAATACATCTATATGTATCACTTTATGTTAATGTACCAAGGGTAGAGAGAGAAGGTTGTACAAACTGAAAGGATAATATTACTTTATAAATTTTTGGTGTAAAATTATAGTCATTATAGAATAGTGTGAAGTAGATTGAGACTCTATAGATGACCTTGTTATATTGAATCTATTTTGATTATGAATAATATAAAAGTTAATATATTTTGGCGATTGGTCTTCTCCTAAAAGGGATTCCCACATAAATTATGAAATCTTATGTTTAATCTTGTGAATGCATAATATTTCATTTGATTTTATATATGATATTAGTATATTTCACAAGTGTTATTAAATTTATTTCTAAATATTTAGTTTTAAACCTCTTAATCCTAGTCTATTAGTTGAATGCAATAGGGGTTAAAATACCCAAGAATTTATTTATTAGCTTCTATTTTTTATTGCATCTACCCCTTTTTCTTTCCCCTACCTTAGAAATATCTTTGGTTAAATCCTATCATCAGTAAATTTAATTTCGTCCTCTGGTTGGTGGCTCAAAATAAAATCCCTATGATGGTTAATATGATCAAATGAGGTTTATGATTCTCTAAAAGTTATGCCTTGTGCAAGGCTAGTTTGTAATTTTTCTACCACCTTATTTTATTGTCCCTTTGCTTGGAATATGTGGGATCTCACTATGTATAAGTTTTCCTCTTTTTAGATTGAACCTCCTATTCTAGGCCTACATTCCATGTGGTCTTTTCTATTCTCCGATCCTCCCCTCAAGTTTTTTTGGTAACCTAACCCTCCCACATGTTTTGTGGGGTTTGTAATGTGAAAGAAATGCTATATATTAAAAGATTTAAAATATTCAACTAATAGGGTGTTATCCAATTTTTTCTTGGATATTAAAAAAAAATCTTGATAGATTACAAGGATCAAGATCCTTCTTCTGATATTATTTTGGTTTCTATATAGGACATGTGGATGGATAATGACTAAAACTTGGGGATAGATTTTAGGATTTCCTTCCAAAATAATATTGCTAGGTATTCCCAAGATTTATGGTTCCATCCTTAGCTCTTATGAAAAATGTTGGCGTAATAACTAACACCTCTGGAGTAAAAGTTGTTATGAACAACCTATGTACACTACGCAATGAGTGCTCTTCAAATTAGGAGGGGAAGCTCCCTCGTTGTGCTTTGACAAAAATACTTGCAAAGGAAAATAAGCTAAACTATGTCCTGTCTTTTTGTTTCAGCTGTAGAGGCACAAGGCTTTCTTGAAAGAACTTATACGTTGCAGCTGAGTATTTTCTGGTTTTGCAGATCCACTAACTACAACTAAACTAATCTATCCAATCTCCTCGTGAAAACATAGCAAGAGGAAATGGAGCAAGGTTTGACTAAGTGACGATAAACGAAGCTTAGATTCTCTACTTGGAGGCAAGGTGGCGCAACTATCATCTCAATCTAAACAAGCTTATTGGGCACAAAACAGATTTAAGACTTTACCAAGATAATCTTATGGAACCCTATGTGGCATAACACTCGATCAAAATAGTAAAGACTTCACAAACAGCTTTATCACCACAATCTCACGAAACCCTATGTGGCATAACCTTTGATTATAATGATAAAGATTCACAAAACAGATTTATCACCGTAATTTCTCGAAACCCTGTGTGGCATAACGATTGATCACAATGGTAAATATACATAAAACAGATTTATCATCTCAATCTCTTGAAACCCTATGTGGCATAACAATTGACCTCAATGGTAAATATGCACAAAACAGATTTATCTAAACTAAGGAAATAATTCACCATTACAATCTCTTGAAACCCTATGTGGCATAACAATTAATCATAATAGCGAAGACACATGAACAAATACCAAAAGAGCAATATTGAGGGCAAGGTAGGTGCAGCATATATTTCTCTCTCAAGCAAAAGTTAATTACAAATGAGCAACAGCTCTTATTTATATACATCAAGGTGGGGAACCCTA